>JADRCD010206339.1:8649-21956 GCA_019843815.1 Montemys delectorum
CACACACACACACACACACACACACACACACACACACTAGACTGAGGCAGAAAGGAAAAGAGAGGAGGGCTTTTTAGAAACCCAGTATTTGCCAGAGGAAAGCAATGGTTTTACACTAGCACAGCCCAGGCCTACTGTCTCTCTGAAGCTTTAGGATGTATCCCTGTTTTCATGAGAATTGCTCCCCTGCATGATCCCACAGCCTCTTGTGTCTGTCCTCATGTGTGAGCCAAGGACAAGATACATGGTTAGCTTTCTGCTTTCACAATCCCCTCTGTTGATAGAAGTGAGCGTCTGGGTTCAGTCAGGTGGACTACCTACTTTGGCACTTCAAACTAGAGGTGAATTCTTTATCCTTTGAAGAATGACAGACAGATTTTTATCTCACACATAAATCTCTGTGAGGATCCAGAGCTGGGATGGGTAATCTGACACAAGTCAAGGAGGAGCAAGAGCTAGAATATAGCTCTGGTATTTGCTGGCACTGGTTTTAAAATGAATGGGTCGGGGGCGTTAAGATGGCTCAGCAGATAAAGGCACCTCCCACCAACCAAGCCTGATGACCTGAGTTTCATCTCTAGGGCCCATAACGTGGAAGAAAAGAACTTTCTCCTCTCTAACTTTCACACATGTACCCTGGTATGTGCATGACCACACACATATTTACACAGACACATAAAATGAATTAGTTAAGTAATAAACAAATTGTAATTAGAATATAGTAAGGACATTTAGTATATAACACTGGATTTACTAGTGAAATCCTAGGGCATTCATTTTATAATGAAACTGTCATCAAACACAGAACACCTTTCTTAAGATGAGATGCTCTTCTTTCAAGCTAAAGAAAATGAAACAAATTATCACCAACAATATTAAATAATTTCTGAAATGTTTTAGCCAAACAATAAGAATTGAAAAGAAAAAAAAGAATTGGAAAGAATTGTGTACTACAGAAAATTAACAAGGCCATGACAAGTCATCCTTGTTTTTGGAGGACATAAAGGCTGTACTGACTTCAGTAGAAATGTTTCCCATAGGCTCAAGTATTTGAACACTTGATCCTGAGTTGTTGGTGCTGTTGCATGTAATTTAAAAAACATGCTCCTGCCAGGCAGTGATGGTGCATGCCTTTAATCCCAGCACTTGTGAGGCAGAGGCAGGCAGATTTTTGAGTTCAAGGCCAGCTTGGTCTACAGAGTGAATTCCAGGACAGCCAGGACTATGCAGAGAAACCCTGTCTCAAAAAAAAAAAAAAAAACTAAAACTAAAACAAAAAAACCAAAAAATCAAAGAAACCATGCTCCTGCCTTTAACTGAGATTGCGGCCCACACTCTGGTTCTTCTTGGCTTCTCTTTTGTTCCTCAGAGCTGGCTTCACCAAGCCACCAGCTACTGCCCCAGCTTCTCACTTTCTCTGCCCACCTTTGCTCTGAGGATGAAAACACTTAGACAACTTTATTATCTTAGAACTTGCCAGATAGCACAATTATTGGGTGCAGAATCTCCTGTCCTAACCTTATCAGCCAGTCTATATCAGCCATCTGATGACAGAGGCCACTAATTCTAGCTACCCTAAGACCTTACATGGTTGTTTCATGCTTCTTGTTTCAAAGTCCAGCCAAAAAAAGCCCTTCTCTTTCCCTGTGTCTCCTCTCTTTCTCTTGGGACCTGGAAGTCCCACCTTTACCCTTTGCCCAACAATTGGCTCGAACCTTTTTTATTGACCAAATCAAGAACCGATTTGGGAACCAGACTTTAGTATCAGCTCCTGCCCCTACATTGTGCAGTTTGGGGAGGTTTAGGAAGAGCAGTTTTGCTGGAGAAGGTATATCACTGGGGGAAGGCTTTGAGTATTTATAGTCTTGTCCCACTTCCTGTTCATTATCTCTATTGCCTGTTTCCTGGAAAGGATTCGAGCTCTCAGCTTCCTCCATCTGGTTCCATGCTTGCCGCTTGCCACCACACTTCCTTGTCATGACAGACTCTGACCCTCTGGAACGATAAACTCAAATAACCCTTCCTTCTATGCGTTGCCTTGGTCATGGTGTTTTATCACAGCAATTGAAAAGTACCTAATAGACTGTTACCTCACGTGATGGCTATCCTTGATTGTCAACTTGACTATATCTGGAATGAACTACAATCCAGAATTGGAGGGCACACCCGTGAGAGATTTTTGCTTAATGTGAAGTAGAAAGATCTGCTTCGAATCTGGATCTTTGAGGTAGACAGATACACATTTAATCTCGATCTTTTGAACTAGGAAAAACACATCTTTAATCTGTATCTCATGACAGTAGGACATAACTTTAATCTGGCCATACCTTCTGCTGGAAACCTGTATAAGACATAGAAGAAGGAAACTGATGTTCTTTGCCTACTTGCCCTGGCCTTACTGGCATATTCATCACTTCATTGGCACTGGAGCCTAGTTCTTTGGGATTCCAGCATGTTCAGAAGAACAACTGAGACATCCAGCCTTGTGAGACTGAGCAACTACTAGATTCTTGGACATTCCATTCACAGCTACCTGTTGCTGAATTAGCTGGATTGCAGCCTGCCAGTCATTTCATTTCAATAAAAGCCATATATATACATATATGTATATATGTGTGTATATGTATCTATCTGTATGTATATGTATATATATGTATATATATGTGTGTGTATATATGTGTGTGTATATATATACATATATATATGAATATATATGGTATATGCTTGGCCCAAGGAGTGGCACTATTAGGAGATGTTGCCTTATTGGAATGGGTATGGCTTTGTTGGAGGAAGTGTGTCATTGTGGGAGTGAGCAATGAGCTCCTCCTCTTAACCATGTGGAAGCCAGTCTTCTCCTAGTGGCTTTCAGATAAAGATATAAAACTATCTTTATCTCTCTAAAACTCGCTCCTCCTGCACTATGCCTACCTAGACACTGCCATACTGCCATGCTTCCACCTTGATGATAAATGGACTGAACCTCTGAACCTGTAAGCCAGCCCCAATTAAATGTGTGTGTGTGTGTGTGTGTGTGTGTGTGTGTGTGTGTATGTCCTGCTTACCTTTACATATATTTATATATATACATATAATTCACACACACCCTCACACACACACACACACACACACATTCATTCAATAAGTTTTGTGACTCTAGAGAACTCTAACTAATACACCCCAGAATTAACAAATGGTTCAAATGGATCCATGTGGGCACATGTTGCTAACCCAGGTATGGAGCTAAGGGTGTCAATCTTCAGACCATACCATCCAGCTTGCTTTGTTGCTTTGTTTCTTTTCTTTCTTTTTTACACAGACTCCCTCATTTCCTTGGACCTTGCCAATTAGGCCAGGCTAACTAACCTGCAAGCTCCAGGGATCTGACTGTTTCCACTCTCCCAGAGCTGGGATCATAAGCAGGAGCCATTAGATTCAGTTTTTCTCCATAGTCTTTGTCAAACCCAGGTCTTTGTTCTCGCAAGACAAGCACTGAGCTGTGTGCCCAGCCCTATGGATCCCCCGAATTCTAAGAACTGACAACTGTTAGACTGCATAGCAGATTATTTGTTTAAGTGCCAGTAGCTAAAACATTAGAAGTCAGTAGTTAGGACTTCTGGGACCAGCATGACTAAGTTGGGGTGTTCCCTGCTACTATGGAAATCAAAGAAAAGCAGAAAGGGAAATGAATTAAGGTCCACAAAGTATTTTTAGCAAAGCTAGGAGACAGATGTACAACGCCGACTCTGAGACATATACCGTCTTCCTAGCAAGGCCTGGCTAGAGTCCCAGGTGTGGGGAGAGAAACAGGGATGCCAGCATGTGCAGCAGAGTACATTCCTCTAAGATGAGGGCCCCTCACTGCATCGAAAGCCAAAGCCTTTGTCACCAACAAGTATAAGGAATGGATGCAGACGAAGGAAAGGGAGCAAGGAGACAGCAGGTGTCTTCCCAGAGCAAGGGTGGCTCAAAGGATGCTGTACAGTCAATGGAGCAGATGAGCCATATTTCAAGGAACCAAAGTCACCCTTGGTACCTCCCAGAACTGGCTCCAGGATCCTTACAGACTCCAAAATCTACACCTAGTCCCTTATGTAGTCTTACTCAGGATTTCCATTGCTGTGATGAAACACCATGACCAAACAGCAAGTTGGGGAGGAGAGGGTTTGCTCAGCTTACACTTCCATATCACTCTTTAATAATAGAAGGAAGTCAGGACAAGGACTCAAACAAGACAGTAAGCTGGAGGCAGGCGCTGATCCTGAAGCCATCCATGGAGGGGTGCTGCTTACTGGCTTGCTCATCATGTCTTGCTCAGCCTGCTTTTCTATAGAATGCAGGACCACCAGCCTAGGGATGGCACCATCAAAATGGGCTGGGACCCCCTCAATTGATCACTAGTTGAGAAAATGCCTCACAGCGCTGTGTACAACCTGATCTTATAGAAGCATTTTCCTAACTGAGGTTCCCTCCTCTCAGATGACTTTAGCTTGTGTCAAGTTGACATAAAACTATCCAGCACAGCATCATATTTTCACGTCTCCTGTGTGCATGTTTCTGTAACCTTTAAGTCCTGTTCAGGTTACTTCTAACACCTGATGCAATGTACGTTATATTTAAATAGTGAGCTATACTCCATTTATTTATTTATTTATTTATTTATTTATTTATTTATTTATTTATTGGTTTTTTGAGACAGAGTTTCTCTAAATAGCCCCGGCTGTCCTAGAACTCACTCTGTAGACCTGGCTGGCCTCAAACTCAGAAATCTGCCTGCCTCTGCCTCCCAAGTGCTGGAATTAAAGGTATGCACCATCACTGCCTGGTGCTATACTCCATTTTTAAAAGAAAATATCAACACCAAAGCTCAGAAATGCTAGATGTTCAGATGCCATAAATACCAGTGGCAGTCAGCTGCCTACCATACCTTGCACAACTATCTGCATATGTCTGAGAAGATGGTGCCTGAGCCAGCTCTTTAAGACCACCAAGGTCCAACCCTGTCTCCATGGTGATGGGATGCTGGAAAAGGCAGGAGCCTTTTAATAGGGCAATGGGCTGTGACCCTGCATCCCATTTCTTCTCTCTCACTAGCCTCTTCCATTCATCTCATCAGCCTCCTCATCATGGGCTCTTATAGCCAATGATATCAGAAGTAAAATACAGACTTTGGGCTTTTGATAACAAAAGGGGCTCTTTGTGGATGTTGAGCATGGTATCACCAAGATGTATTTTGTTCTGTTGATTTTGTTGTGCATTGCTAGAGAAAAATTATTTCCTACTTTTTGTGTGTGTGGTGCACCTCCTTAGCAGAGGTTTGACCAGCGAACTAGGCCTTATATTTTTTAAAGCTCCAATTAAAGATGAAGAATGTGTCCCATAGGCTCAGCTATTTTAACACTAGTTAGTGGTGCTGTTTGGGGAGGTTTAGGAGGGAGCAGAATGTCCATGTGTCCAGACCTTGATGTGTGTCATTGTAAGGAGCAAAGAGGTACCAAGATGAGCAGTGACTATCTGAGGTGTGAGATGGAGAATGAGCAAGCACAAATGGCAGGATTTCATTGTGCTGTCACATTCAGTTTGACCTGTCAGTAATACTTCAGAAGACAGCATCCAGGGCAGGAACCAGTGAGACCTCAGACAATTGTGCACATTTACACAGACTCTCCAACCCCTTGGTTCTATAGGCTCTTTGAAAAACCTCTCCAAATATCAAATCAATCCAAGAAAATGAGGGAAGAAAGTTTAAATTGGACCAGTTACCTGAATGAGTTGTATGAACTAATAAAGGATGTCCGTATGCGCATGTGTGCATGCATGCTTGAGTGTGTGTGCACACCCCTGCTTAAGTCAGTCACGGGATACTTAGAAGAGCCTGTGCTTGCTGGTACATCTCAGCAAGTCCCTGCACAGGAACTCAGCCAGGGGGAGAAGTTCGTGTTTCTGCCTGAGCTCTATCAGGAGCAGCATTGTGGCTTTAGTCACAAGTAAGCACACAGTGTTGAAGGCATGTGTGTCCTATGATTTGTTTTATACAATTACATATAACATATGCTACATGTTTTGAAAGGACATGTAGATAATTGGGCAGGCTAAGCACTATTGATTGATTCTGGAGACTGCAACTATATAACTTTGGATTGTGGTACCACATCTCAAAAAAAAAAAAAATCAATATGCACAAGATATTTAAAAGCACAGTGCCTGGCCAGGAGTGTTGGTACTCTCCCTTTAATCACAGCACCTTGGAGGCAGAGGCAGGCAGATCTCTGAGTTCAAGGCCAGCCTGGTCTATAGAGTTTCAGGACAGCCAGAGCTTTGCAGAGAAACCCTGTCTTGAAAAACCAAGTAGGGGGTAGGGGGAGTATAATGCCTGAGATGTTGAGAGTGCCTGTGGTCCTGAAGGATATCTCTTCTCAGGCTGATCCAGATGGTGCTCTGTCCTCTAGAGGCTACCTGAAGAAGCACATGAGGTACATGACTCTGAGCCCTCATCCACTGGCCAGCACCCAGTTGCTCGCCCTCCCTTCTCCCTGAAGGCCCAGAGTGGGGCTGCTCCAGTCACCTGTTAAAACAGAACTCAGATGTTCTTCAGTCAGGAATGAAACACCCATACTTCTTTGTTACTCAACTGTGGTTAAAAAAAAAAAAAAAAACAACGTTGGGGAGTGATTATTCATCCATACTTAAGAGCTGGTCCACCCATTGAATGACTAAGCGATGACCGGCTGTAAACCCTGACACACTGTGGACTGCGAAGGACTTTGGACTCTCAGGTTCCATGTGCAGGCCACAGGTAAGTAATGAAGAGGGTGGCGGTTAACTATAAAACTTCTGGAAATGTAAGTAAATACTAGAATTTAATGCCACAGCTATCACATGTCCACCATTGCCCGTTCATGGTTAGCATTTTCCAGATTTACTTTCAACCAATCTCTTTTTTTAAAAATATCAGAATGTGCCACATGTCTTTGTGAAACCGTCCAAGAATAGATTTAATTGTGAAAATAAATCAAGGCTAACTGCCATTTTTAGAAGGAAAAGGAGATGTTTTAGGCTTTCCTGGTTAATCAATTCTGACATATTATTGACAATCCCAAAACTATGAAAACTTTAATAATGTTGACAAGGTTGGCAAAAATAGTACAAAATTTGCTAAAACAATTTTTATTGACTCTCAAGAAAAATTCTTTTTTGTTGTTGTTGTTGTTTTGTTTTGTTTTTCTTCGAGACAGGGTTTCTCTGTGTAGCCCTTGCTGTCCTGGAACTCACTCTGTAGACCAGGCTGGCCTCGAACTCAGAAATCTACCTGCCTCTGCCTCCCAAGTGCTGGGATTAAAGGTGTGTGCCACCACCTCCTGGCTCAAGAAAAATTCTTAAGTCAATACCAACATCCATAACTTTTAAGTATTCTATAAGTTGACTTAATATTATTTTAATTGATACTAAATTCCTAGCATTCAGATACTTCAACTATTAATCAAGTTAAAGGCATATTCTGATTTCCTTGGCTATAAACTCCTCAGCATGTGTACTGGCTAGTTTTGTGTGTCAACTTGACACAGGCTGGAGTTATCACAGAGAAGGGAGCTTCAGTTGGGGAAGCGCCTCCATGAGATCCAGCTGTGGGGCATTTTCTCAATTAGTGATCAAGGGGGTAGGGCCCCTGTGGGTGGTGCCATCTCTGGGCTGGAAGCAGGCTGAGCAAGCCAGGGGAAGCAAGCCAGCAAGGAACATCCCTCCATGGCCTCTGTGTCAGCTCCTGCTTCCTGACCTGCTTGAGTTCCAGTCCTGATTTCCTTGGTGATCAACAGCCATGTGGAAGTGTAACCTGAATAAACCCTTTCCTCCCCACCTTGCTTCTTGGTCATGATGTTGGTGCAGGAATAGAGACCCTGACTAAGACAGCATGTCTATGAGAACATTAACTAGGCTCTCCAGGCTGCTCTCTTCTGCTTCCTGGATGCTGCACCTCTACAAGACCACAGCTCAGAGTCCTTGCCTCGTCCTGGCTTTCTATTTACCTGTGTGCAGGTAACCAGATCTCAACCTCTCTTGGCCAGGCTGCGAGCTGGCTGAATCTTTCCATGGGATTGCTCCCCGGGTGCAACTCGGAGCGCCTAAAATGAGCTCACCATTGAACCCACGAAACTATTTCTTGGCCAGAGTTCATGATCACCTACTTAATCCACCAGGAAGCAAAACAAATCCTAGGCTCTTCTCTCTCTGCCCTAAGGTAAAATCTTACTACCCAAGCAGTGTAAGAGTATCCAGTTTATATCAGGATCTAGACAGCTCTATGCCACAGTGTGTTTCAATTACTATTTAGTTATTCTGCTTATGTCAAATCTTTCCCACCTCTGCTTTCATTCATAGTGCAACCAAGATGATGAACTGAACGCTCAAGCCTAGAAGGAAACTAGAAATTTAGGTAGTGCTAAAATTTGAGCTATGAAAAAAACATGAAGCCAAAGAACACTATGACATCTTCTGATGCTTTGGAGTTCTTGTGTGTGTGTGTGTGTGTGTGTGTGTGTGTGTACATACACATACATCATATATATATATGAAAAGGTTTAAAATCTGTAAATAGACACTTAGGAGGTTGTTTTGCTTGACACATGAATGTCCGTTTGTGTGGGTATCTCAATATTAGGTCTTCCAGCATCCTACTGAATATAGGGCACCCCATTTTATAACTCCTGAGATACTTGGATCTGTGGTAGCAGCCACTCTACAAAGGGAATAGTGCCCCTCACAGTTGGCAACAGTATGCTGACCGTTTGGCCTTCTGTGCACTGGAACTGCCTCAGCCATTGGACTCCATTTCCGTTTCTTGTCACACTCAGGACAGTTGGAATTTGCCCCCTCTTGACACTTAAAGAACTTTCGTATGATTTTTCTCTGGCCACTTGGACTTCTGTAACTGTTTAGGGTTCCTCTTGATATCCCAGGAACTCCACAGAGTTCATTGCTGCTGATGTTGATGCTACCTCAAACACAAAAGAACACATTTTGGGATGACAAAGACCACATGCTCTCACTTATCCGTCGACTCAGAAGAGAGCACGGTGGTAACAAGGGTTTAAAATGAGATTGTAAGTGACTATTCAGTGAAGCCACCAACCTGCACTACTCCTTGGGTAGAAAGAAAAGTTTGCTTTTATCAGACACTGCCAGGCTGTCTGTGGGTTGGGGTGGGAGTGGGGCAGAGAACAGCTTGCCATAGTGAGAGAATTCTTGTCAGTTTTAGAGAAACAGGTAGCAGTGGGAAGAACCATTCAGGCCAGAACAGCCTAAGTTTTAGCATGGGGGGCTTTGATCTGTAGCAGGCTGTTCAGAAACCAGGTAGTTGGCCATGCTGTAGGCAAGGATAACATAGTGGCTTTCCTGAAAAACAAAAACCCACCTTACAAGCTTCTGAGGGATGATGGATGAGGCTTCTGTTTACCCAAGAACAATCCTTTAGTTTATCTGATCAGAGTCCTTCTGATTAGGACATTGTCACCAACTTGGCCGAGTTGGGGACCCACTTCGGACCTAACCTTGTGTCAAGTGCACAAAGCTTAAGTTAGGAGGAATTCTGAACTTCTACTAATAGCATGATGACTACAGTTATGTGTTATATACTGAAAATTACTAACAGGATAGAGTTAGTAATTTTCCATCACAAAATAATAAGAAGGCAGATTGTTTGTTGATATATTAATTAGCTTGATTTAATAATTTATATATATTAAAATATCCATAAATCCATCTAATTTTTATTTGTCCACCTGTTTATAATATAGGAGAAGGATAAACAAAAAGCAAAGGCTATATAAAGCACAAGTGCACATCACTTTTACCTTGAGAATACAGGTTGAAAATTTTTTCCAAGTAGGGAATCAAATCAAGAGACATTCAAAGTAATTAAAAACACTAAATAAAAGAGAGAGAGAGAGATCCAAATAGAACCAAATAGAGGGTTTGATCTTAGAATTTGAGAATAGTCCAAGCACTACAGAAATACGATTTAATGTCTTAAGAAATTGAAGAAATAAACCACAATCTTACTAGTCTGTTTCTGTCTGGAGAGATGAAAGGAGAAAGGAGACTGTGAGAGGGGACTGATGTGTTTATAAAAAGGTAAAGAGGTATAAGAATATTGTCTTAGTTAGGGTTCTCTAGAGTCACAGAACTTAGTCTCTATGTAGTAAAGGGATTTATTGATGACTTACAGTTTGTAGTCCAACTCCCAACAATCAACTCCCAACAACAGTCACGGCAGCAGCTGTGAATGGAAGTCTAAGGATCCAGCAATTGCTCAGTCCCACAAGGCAAGCAGGCGAAGCAGAGAGAGCCTTCCTTCTTTCAATGTCTTTATATAGGTCTCCAGCAAAAAGTGTGGCCCAGGTTAAAGGTGTGTGCCACCACACCTTTAACCCCGGATGACCTTGAACTCATAGAGCTTTCTATGTTAATCCTGTGGGATTCGTAGCCACTATTCCTCAAGGTCTCTATGCCAAGATTCAGGTCAGAAACTTGTATCTCTCAGCCTCCAGATTAGGGCCACAGGTGAGCCTTCTAATTCTAGATTGTAATTCATTTCAGACGTAGTCAAGTTGACAACCAGGAATAGCCACTACAAATATGTTCTATGGGGGTGTGGTGAGGTACGGGGGAAGGGAATGTCTCAGGGGGCCATACGAGGAGGCATCTCTTCCCACTAAGGGACCAGCCACAGGACAGTATAGTTTAGAACAGAGTTTATTCAGGGCATGGGAAGGGGAATTAAGAGGGTGGTAGAGGCAGAGAAAGGCAGAGAGAGGGAAAGAGTAGAGAAGTAGAAGCCAGTCATGACCACGTGGAGAGAGGAGGAAAGGGAATGGGGGGAAGGGGGAAGGGAATGGGGAGAGAGGGGGAACAAGAGGGAGCAAGAGAGCAAGAGGCAAGAGAAGGAGGAGAGGGCAAGCAGCCAGGCATACCCGGCTGTTGCCAGGTAAGTGTGGGGTAGAGTTTAGACCGAATGCTCACAGGGACAAAGAGATGTTAAGGAAGGGTGAAAAAGAGGAGAAATGATACACGCCACAGGAGAGCAGAGAGGTATTCTGGGAGAAGGATTCAAGCTGGTGGCGGGGGAAGTAAGGAGGACAATAAGGAGGGAGACAAGCTAGAACAAAGTATAATGACATATTTCTAAGAAAATGCAGCCAGGTGGTGGTGGCGCACGCCTTTAATCCCAGCACTTGGGAGGCAGAGGCAGGCTGATTTCTGAGTTCGAGACCAGCCTGGTCTACAGTTCCAGGCCAGCCAGGGCTATAGAGAGAGAGACCCTGTCTCAAAAAAAGAATAAAGAAAGGAAGGAAGGAAGGAAGGAAGGAAGGAAGGAAGGAAGGAAGGAAGAAAAAAGAAAAGAAAAGAAAAGAAAAGAAAAAAGAAAAAGAAAATGCTGTGCTGAAGCTCATCACCCAGGATAGCAAGATGGCTCAGAGGGTAAAGGAACTTGGCACAAACTTTCTGAGCTAAGTTAGATCCCTGGAACCCACATGATAGAAGGAGAGAACTGACTCCTGCAAGTTGTCCTTTGACCTCCACCTATGCACTGTGATGTATGCACGCACAAATGCAATACAAAAATCTTAAATAAATTCATTGCTTTATAATCTAACTTTAAAGATTTCTCTTTGTTATCTTTAATTATGTGTATATGGGCATGGGTGTGGGTGAATATGCAGATGAAGATAATGCCCTTATACCTGTTTCCTGCTAGAGCTACATAGAGTTACTGGTAAATGTGAGCTGCCTGACCTAGCTGCTGAGAACTGAGCTCAGGTCCTCTGCAAGCGCAGCACTTGCTCTTAACTGCCGATCCATCTCTCCAGCCCCATGCATTCTAACTTTTAAAAAGTAATTTTTTAAAAAAGTTCCTTTTAAAAGAGTACACAAGCCAATCACTCGAGGTCAGATGTTCAGGGTCTGATTTCCCAAGGCATATCTAACTTTCTGATCCTTTAACAAGAGGAAGTGAAAACCCAGTCATGTGTTTCCTCAACACATGCAGGATTGGTCCTGGAATCTCCACTGATGTGTTAGATCCTGATGGCTCCATTCTGCTAGCTTTACTGGTAGACAGATGGTCAAAACAAAGTCTCATTTCAAAGTGACATTCATTAGTCTAGCTTTAAGCCCTCAAATGGAACTTCTACAGTGCCCGGTAAGCTAATAATTCTGCTTCTTAGTCACAGACCTGTTTAATCCAAGAATGTTTCCAATGCATTTCTACAAGAAATTAGATTATTCATTATGATTAATTTGGCAGGAAAGACAGCCAGCTGCTCGAGAGCTCCCAAATTTCCTAACAAATTGAATAAACACTAATTTGTTTGTTTGTTGATACGATTATAGAATTAACAAAATGGCCTGTGCTTAAGCATGAGAATTCAAGATCCGAATTATTTCATTACAGATTATTTCTGTGACAAGAGGAGTCAAATGGGAACCAACTGTCCAGAAACTGAAACAAAATGTGTTGTTGAAAATAAAGGATGCCTGAATACAGGACAGGCAAATCTTAGGGTGTTTTACTTAAGTTCGACAGATCCATCCATGTACACAACATTGACCATATCCATGCCCCAGTTCAACATCACCCTCCCACACAGCTCCTTCCCACTTCCTGCCTTCTTGTTAATTAATTAATTGTTTTTTCAGGATAGGTTTTCTCTCTGTTGCCCTGGCTGTTCTGGAACTCTCTCTCCATATGTATATAGAGAGAGACCAGGCTGGCCTCAAACTCAGCTCTACCTGCCTCTGCATCCCAAGTGCTGGGCTAAAGGTGTACCTAGCTTGTCTCTTTTTAAAAAAAAATAATAATCCACTCTATCTAATTAGCACTGCTTGTGTGCACACAGCTATGAAGCTGTCCACTTGAGATTGGGCAAGCTGCCAGCAGTCATGAAAGACGACATCCCTTCTCTCAGAAGCCACCAACACCAACTGTCAGTTCCTTAGTAAGGGGTGGGACCTGGACATTAAGGCCATTCTCAGCGACATTGCAAGTTTGAGGTCAGCCTGGGCTACATGAGACCCTGTCTAGAATAAAGGAAGGAAGGAAGGGAGGGAGGGAGAAAGGCAGTAGTGGCGCACACCTTTAATCCCAGCACTTGGGAGGCAGAGGCAGGAGGATTTCTGAGTTCGAGGTCAGCCTGGTCTACAGAGTGAGTTCCAGGACAGCCAGGGCTACACAGAGAAACCCTGTCTCAAAAAAGAAGAAGAAGAAGAAGAAAAAGAAGAAGAAGAAGAAGAAGAAGAAGAAGAAGAAGAAGAAG
>JADRCD010206340.1:1757-30070 GCA_019843815.1 Montemys delectorum
CCCCCCCCCCCCCCCCCCCCCCCCCCCCCCGGTTTTCTTTGTGTTTGGTATGTTTTTGGAGACAAAGTGTCACCAAGCCCCTTTACTCACTGTGTAACAGTGACCTCCAGATGACCGTGACCTCCAGAAGTCCCTGCCCCTGCGGCCCAGGTGCTGGGATCACAATAGTACTGCACCACCACACCACACCTAGCTCTCCCTTTCTTTTTTTCACAGTTTTTTTTCCCAATAGTCAGATGCATAAAGCTTTTTCTTTCTTTAAAAAAAAAAGTTACATTTATTCATACGTTTGATGGATGTGTGCGCGCATGTGTGTGTGTGTGTAGGCGTTCGTGGGTCAGAAGAACCAGCTGTGGGAATTGATTCTTTCCTTCTACCCTGTGGAGTCTGGGGATAGACTGCAGGTCAGCAGGCTATGTGGCAGCTGCTTTTCCCTGCTGAGCTAACTTGTCCTTTTCTTTCTTGCCAGGCCACATCCTGATAAAGACATGGACTCTATTATAGTATAGAAGCTCAAAATTCTTGGAGAATTTCTGCAGACCCCACCCCCACCCCCCCCTTCTTTTTGAGGCAGGGTTTCTCCTTGTAGCCCCTGGCTGTCCTGGAACTCCTCTCTCTCTGTAGATCATGCTGGCCTTCGACTCACGGAGATCTGAGTGGCTCTGCCTCCCGAGGGCTGGGATTAATATGTACAGCTAGACCCTGCCAATGGAGAAGTTCTTCACGCTCCATGCTGGAGAATCCCAGGCCTTCACACACACACACACACACACACACACACACACACTGGGGAAGCACTCTTCGACTTAGTTACATTCTCCACCTTTCCTTAAAGGATTTTTTTCAGTTAAATGTGTTGCACACATACTAGGGACTCTTCGACCCTTTGACTGGGTCTGCTTATTACCATGACTTTTCATCCAGGCCAGATGCAAGGGTTTGCTTTGCCTTCCCTTCCCTTCCCTTCCCTTCCCTTCCCTTCCCTTCCCTTCCCTTCCCTTCCCTTCCCTTCCCTTCCCTTCCCTTCCTTTCCTTCCTTTCCTTTCCCTTCCCTTCTCTTTTTCTTCCCTCCTTCCTTTCAAGAACCCCTGTGAGAGTGCATGAGCCAGCCTTGGGAAAACCCTAGCATGAGTCATTGTTTAGAACCACAGTCTGCCTTCCTCCGGATCACCTTCCTGGTTGAGGTCATAAGACTAAAATAAGCCGCAGCCCCTCCTGCACGGGCACAGGATATCAGCGAGGAAGGAGGCTTCAGGCCAAGGCCGGCCTCACAGACAGGGAAGGCTAGCCTGGCCTGTCCACCTACCTGTTCTTTCAAGAGTCTGTTTCTTGTCTGGGCCTAGGGTGTAAGAATGAGGGAGGGCACCAGGCTTAGTCAGGTTGGGAGGGGCAGGTGCTGCGCAGGATTCTGGGATACCTGCTGCCCTTGAGTTCTTGCCTCCGAGAACTACTTTTAAAACTGTCTTGCGTACGAGAGAGCTGAAGATCGTGGTTTTATGTAGGAGCTGGTGACTTATAGATTCCCGAAAGTGCTCTAGACATAGCTCACAGTACATAAGACAGGAGAGCAGCTTTATACACTATTCTAGTGACATCATAAAAAGTCACTAGCTACTTAAGATTTTAAGAAGTTGGTCAATTTTCCATGTACTACTACAAATCTGTATAAAATGCTCAATTCTGGTTGTTTAGAATGAGGATCGTTTCCTCCGGGTGTGTCATCCCCATCCAGTGTCCACCTCCCACTTCCCCATCCCTCCCCTGTCCCCAGCTGTGGCAGCTCTGTCTCTGCTTAGCCCCTCCCTCACACCCTGCTGTGGCAGAGTTTTCCCCCCCCCCCCCCCCCCCCCCCAGCCCTCACTGCTTAGCCACTGTTCCGGTCTTATTTTCTATGACTTCTGAGGTGTGAATGGTGCACCTGCTGTTTTCTTCCTCTGTGCTGCAGATAACACTTCTCAGGCGTGGAATATTGAAATAGAGGCTTCTTTTGACGTTGTCAGCTCAAAGCCAGTTGGTGGTCAGGTGACTGTAGCCATCCCTAAACTGAAAACACGGCAGACAAACCACATTGAACTTCAACAGGGGCAAAGGATTGTTAAACTCCTTGTCAAAATTAGGAAGGTGAGTGTCCTCACTTCCTGGGACATGCTGGATGGATGCACTTGTGGTGCAAGGGAAGAAATGGCGGAGTAGGAGTGGCTATCAACTTTCTTTTTGTATTTTGGAAAAGTCATTTCCTCACTATTCTTTTTTTTAATTTTTAGGGGTTTTATTTAGATTTTTTTTTTTTTTTTTTTTTTTTTTTTTAAGACAAGACTGCACACTGTAGCACAAAGTGAAACTCACAATGCTGCCCAGAGTGGCTTCTTTTTGTTTGTTTGTTTGACATGGGGTCTTACATCGTAGCCCAGGCTGGCCGAAAGCTGCATGTAGCTTAGGCTGCTCTTCAACTTGCAGTACTCTTCCTGCCTCTGGCTCTTAAGAGAGGCAGAGTGATGAGATTTCTGGTTTACAGGTGTGTGCTACCACACACGGCATTTTTGCCTTTATTTTTAGCTTTTCATATATTCTGTGTATTAACCAACGATTGTTTTTCTCACACGTGAGATTAATATAATGGAAAATATGTGATTAATTTGACAGTTTGTCTTCTAAGGAGTCAAGTACATCTCTATTTTTTTTCGTGTTACAGTGTCCTAGCCTCTAACACATTCTACGTTTCAGGGCTCAGCGTGGATCCCTTCCATTCTTCTCGTTTGCTCTGAGTATTAGCATTTATCCCTTTTGCAAAGCGCTAAACCTGGGCTGAGGTTTCCTCAAGGTTAGGTGGGGCAGGTTTTAGCTTTCGTTGTTTTATGAATCTGGTTAGTGATTGTGAACTGGAAGGCAGAGTGGAGTGACAACAACTTGGAAGGAAGCAAGACTCCACAAGAGCTCTGTCTTGGGCTTAGACGAACAGTCAACACCCAAGTCCAAGTATAGAGACTAGAGACTAAACACCCGTGGAGAGGCAGAGCAGACAACAGCTGGTTTTCCACAGCTCGGCGATCTGCTGTAGGAATCTACTATGCTCCCAGCATCTTGCTTTAAATATTCTCAGTGGAGGGGCTGTGAACAGAGCTCAGTCAGTGGAGTCCCTCCCTAGTATGCATGAAGTCCTGAGTTTGGTGCCGGGCACCACATAACAGTAGCCCTAGGATTCTGGAGGTGGAGGCAGGAGCATCAAAAATTTATGGTTGTTCTCTGCTTATTCGAAGAGTTTGAAGTCAACCTGGGCTACAGGAGACCCTGACTGGAAATAAGCAAACAAATAAATATATACATTTTTAATGAAGTGATTCAGTGGCTAAGCTTTGGCATAGTGTGGGCGTGGAGACCTGTGCGGCTTCAGGACACAGCTTGTGCTTCACCGTTGAGAATTTCAGATAGCGCGCTGGGTCGCACTGTTTTTCTAAACATGTGTCTAAACATTACTTAGAATGACTTATTCCTTAAAAGGACGTTGCTGTGGAGACCTGGTGGCCTCGTGGACATGGGAATCAGACAGGGTACAACATGACAATTCTCTTTGCGCTCGATGGAGGCTTAAAAATTGAAAAAGCAGCCACGGTAAGTGAATAAAGTATTTTGTGACCAGGAGATTATTCCTTGATAACGTAGCTACCCTGAGATTTGAAAGAAAAGTAGTAATTACCAACATTTACAATTCTACCACCCAGAGTAATGAATAGCATTCAGTTTCCGGGTGTGTCATTGTGGGTTCCTAAGTGCATCACACTCTCTCTGTGTTTTCCTTCCTTCTTAGAGCTAGGGTTTGACCACATCTCACCCTGAACACCAGGGCCTCAGACCATGTCTCACCCTGAACGCCAAAGCCCTGACCTTCTTCTGTGTGCTCTTACGTCATAGCTAAGTAGCACATATATGTAATTGTAAAGTGTGCATGCTGTTGGAAGGCGCCGGGCAGTGGTGGCGCACGCCTTTAATCCCAGCACTTGGGAGGCAGAGGCAGGCCGATTTCTGAGTTGAGGCCAGCCTGGTCTACAGAATGAGTTCCAGGACAGGAAAACCCTGTCTTGGAAAAAAAAAAGGTTCATATTGCTGGAAGGTTCTGTGATTAGAAGGAACCCTGCCCAGCCCTTTCTTGTTTTACATCTCAGGGCAGCAACAACAAAAATAACTTCTACTTCTTTAGCCGTTTGTCTTCACTTTCCAATTGCTGTTTTAGCCCTTCCCTCCAGCCCACTTTGGGACCGAGCACTTAGAAATGCGAAGAGCTGCCCTTCCTTTCTTATTACCCCAAGGTTTAAGTTGCCCTTTCCAGTGCCATCTCCTTATGTTAAAATGGGGCAACTGGTATGCTATAACTTGGTTCTAGCCACAGTGTATAAGTCACAGTACTAATAATCCTTTCCTAGAGTTTTCCTTCTCCTGATATGGACCTTTGGCACCTACCATTGATGGAGGTCACCCTGTGGTGACACCTCTCACAATGGGTATCACCTCTCCTCCACCTAGGTGACCTCCCCAGTGTGGGATGCACCCTTTGCTCTTTTCTTTTGTTTAATTGTGCTACCTATTTCTAGGAGAGTATGAACGTTTGTGTGTATGTGCGCTCTTGAGGACGACTCTTGGACTTTTTTTCTCACCCTCTTGGCAGTGGGTATGTGTTCTCCCATGTGCTGGTTTATTGTGTGTGGTCTTCATTAAAAAAAAAAAAACGTGAACAGTAATGAGTCACCAAAGCTCACTACAGAGCAAAAAGAGCTCCTGTTTGTGGTACACCATTCCTTTTCATTTAGACTCACTGCGGTTGTATCATTGTTCACTCTGCATGAAGAGGCCAGCCTTTGAAGAGAGAGATGACGTGTCACCCCTCCGTACCCTCATGTGCCGGTATGGAGTGCACCCTCTCTCCATGGCTTCTATGGAGCTCGTTTGTGGGTGCTTCTTCATTCCGTTACCTCTTGGGGTCCTATTGTGTTTTGGCTGCTATGCTCATAGGTTGTGTTCATTTCTTTCTGAGACCTTGACGATGACGCTGGTAATTTGGCTGGGAGGTGACTGCATGAAGCAACCACTTAGAATAACAGTTGATGAGCATGCTAGCTAGAGAAATCGAGAACTTTGGAAGCAAGCCAGGTGTGGTAGCATATGCCTGTGATCCCAACACTTGAGGCAAAGGGGTCAGAGTTTGAGACCAGCCTGGGCTATCTAGTAAGACCCCATCTTTAAAGGAAACACAGAAACAGAACTAAATAAGGATTTGCACTGGATTAGGAACATGGAAATCAGCAAAATATTGATAATTGTAGGTGTGGTAGAGAAAGACACAAAGAGGACAGAACCTCGAGGAATTATAATAAATAAGGATGCGGAAGAGAAAAGTCTGTAGATAAATCTACACAGGGAATGATCAGAGGTGAAGAGTCACCCGGTAGAGGTGCGTGGAGCCCCAGGGAGAGTACCCACAAGCACCAGCCATTGCAAAGGTGCTGCTGCTAGAAAGACAGGGTCCTGAAGGGGCCTGAGGGTTGGCTGTGAGGAGGTCACTGGTTGCCTTGACCAGAGTGGAAACCAAACTGCAAGGGTTCTTCTAGCTGTGACTGCAGTTAAGACAGTCACCATGGCAACTACTGACACTGCCCTGTCTGACTTCACCACAGTGTGACGGTGGTCAGCTGTGGATCAAGAGCTTGTCCACCTATAGGCATCTGAGCAAATAAGTGGATGTATTAGGAACCAGAGTTTGCATAATGGTTGGTGTATAGTGTGCTGGCTAATTTCCATATCTCTGTGACTAAAGGACCTGAGAGAAAGAGGGAGAGACAGAAAGGTTTACTTTAGCTTGTGTGTGGTGGTCACAGGGCCAGGGTTGTGGAGTTGGTTCTCCACTGGGGGCCTCGGGAGCCAAACTTGGCCATCAGGTGTGTGCAGTAGGCAGCTTGATCTGCTAAGCTGGCTCACTCACCCATTGACCTGAAGGCTCATTGTATTGTCTCTGGTGTCCAGATTGTTCAGTTGAATTATTGTCAGAAGGCAGTAAGACAATACAAACAACCAATTAAAACTTGTGTCTCTTATTCCCAAGCCGGATGCAGAAGACTGCCAAGAGCTGTTCTAATTAGAAAAGCAATTGGGACTTCTTTAGTTTTTAAATGTAAAATACACTCCAGTCCTTTCCTTGAGTTTTAAATCCCCATTTTCATCTTTGCAGTTTCCTAGGGCAGAAAGGGAACATGACCCCCATGGAATTCTCCATTTTCCTTTCTGAGTGCTGCTCAGAATTCTCCAAAGATCTCACTAGCTCCCAGGTAGACAGCGTGGAATTCAGAATGATGAAGGTGTGTTTCCACACACAGCGCCCTGAGGCTGTGCAGTGTTTTCTCGTGTATTAATTTCCCCAGTGTTGTCAGAGCAAATTCTAACAAACTGTGTTGCTCGAGACAGTGAGAGTGTGCTCTCTCACAGCGGCAGATGCGGCACATCCAAACCACAGTACATCTGGAGCCAGGCTTCCCTACAGATTTGTCGAAGGCCCTTCCTTGCCTCTTCTCCCTCACTGCCTGAAACCTTCCTTTTCTTTGCTCTGTAGATGCCTGACCCCAGTTCCTGTCCCCTTCACCGTACGGCTGTTTCCACCTCCCCTCCCCACCGTACCCCCCACATCTCTCTTTCTTCTGAAGTTTGTATGTTTTTGAGGTAAGGTCTCACTACGTGGCCCAGGCTGGTCTGAAACTTACATCATTTCTGAGTGCTGCTCAGAGCCCTCCGAAGACCTCGCTAGCTCCCAGGCAGACAGCGTGGGATTCAGAACAAAGAAGGTTTTTTTTTCTCACGTACTAATTTTCTGCCTTCCAAATGCTGGGGTTGCAGGCACAAGTCACCATGCCCACCTTCCTCTCCGCTGGGTTAGAGCTTGGTAGGATCTCATTCAAACTCAAGGGTTGATATCTTTAAAGCATTATTAACAAATAAGGTCCCAATTTGTGGTTTGAGGTAGACCTGGCCTTCGGGGACACAGTGCTTACTTAAGTCAGTCCACCTCCCTTCATTCTCCTTGTCAAAAACGTAAAGATCTGACACACTGGCTGCTGTCAGTGGCTTCCTCAGAGTCCGGGAGAGCAGTCTACTTAAGGACATGCGTATGGCTTGCTTTGTCATCAAATTTTAATTATTACGATGTTTTGAGAGTTCTAGAAAGTGCCAGTGATAAAATACTCCGTATCCCACATCTGTTGTTGGGCTAAGTTTTTTACATAGAGGTGATCACTCTTGAATATGTGTGGAGAACGGGACCTGGCTCATTCTTATTATTGCTCCTTTAGTAAATATTTGTTATATGTGTATGTTTGTTTGGAGAACTCCAGTGGTATAGTATCCCTGGTCTCATGGGTACTCCTTTTCATATGGTTTTTAAAAAGTTTTTTTTTTTTAATGGTTTTTCAAGACAGGGTTTCTCTGTGTAGCTCTGAATGCCCTGGAACTCACTCTATAGACCAGACTGGCCTCGAACTCAGAAATCCTCCTGCCTCTGCCTCCCAAGTGCTGGGATTAAAGGCGTGTGCCATCATGCCCAGCTCTAGAAAATAATTTCTGTTTGCTCTCACTCAGCACTTCTCTGATTTTGTAGAAGAAATACTTGAGAACTTATTTGTTAATTTTAATTTAAAAATCATTAGCAAGTTGTTGGAATGGATCAAAAAGAAAGAAAAACCAGAGACATCTGCCGAGCTTACCGTTGTGTTTAAAGTATCACCACTTCTTTGACTTCACTTGAGAGAACATCTCTAAGACTAACAAAAGGAGCTTTTTCCATTGGCTATGATGTGGAAGATTGGCAGACTTGGTATTCTTTATATATATCCGAAGATCAGCACTGTAGTTTGAGTCTCAAATGTCCTCTCAGGCTCATGTTTTAAACACTAGTTCTCCAGCTGGTAACGCTCTCCTGGGAGGTTGTTGGTCCTGGTGGTTGGGCACTGGAGGTGAGCTTTTACAGACTCACACACCCTTTCCAGTTCTCTCTTTGCTTCATGTTTGCAGTAAAAGATATGAGCTCTCAGCTCTCTGCTCCAGTCACCATGCCACTGGACCTATAGGTAATGGTTCTGTAGCTGGGGGAGACATTTTCTTCAGTTGATCATAACTCCTGTAAATAGCCCTTCACTGATACCCCTGTAAGTAAGCCCATTGGTTCACCCCAAAGAAAATGAAATACTGTAATTATTCAAACAAAGGCCAATCAGAGACTGTTGTTATCATCTGCATATCATGTTGGCCACATCATTTCTGCCATTTTATTATTACCACAGAGTCTAGCTTTGTCACATAGAAAAGGGAGGCACCAAAATGGTCTTTTGGCATCAGAGACATACACGGCTGGCTAAAAAAACATGATCAGACAACTCTGAAGGTGGGTGAATACCAACCTGGTGGCTTCCATTTGTGCTGTTAGCAAGGGGCCAGTGAAGGGAAGGCCACCTGTCGGTGTTTTTTCTTTTTTTCTTTTTTTTTTTTTTTACAGGTTGGAGCTATTTGTGGAGAGCAGACAATCCTCCCACTCCCACTCTGTGGTCCTTTTTGGTGCAAAGAACGTGGTCTTTATCTCTAGAGCTCAGAGTGGGAGGTCTGGAAGCAGTTTGCAAAGCACAAGTTTTGCTAAAGTTTAGAAACAAGCAGTTTTCTTGTTAAGAAGAAAATTCTGGACGGCTTTTTAAATATCTGCTTACACACACCTGAGAAGTGGCTCCAGGCTTGTGAATCACTCTGTCTGTCTGATCAGCAAGAGAGAGGAATGTGAGGCCTGTGGTATTTGCTTATCAGCTGTGAGCTCTTCTGGCCTTTGGTCTCAGGATCCAGAGCCCCCCCTGGAGGACATCACTGAGGTTTCTGCACGTTTGAGTCTAGCATTTCTGTTTTAACAATGAAGCCATAGCTGCCATAATGGTTCATACCTGTCATCCCAGCACTTGAAAGGAAGGCTGAGGCAGGGGGATCAAGAAGAGACCAAGGTGAGCCTTGGCTACATAGTAAGGTCAAGGTCAGCCTGGGACTTTGTGAGACCTTGCCTCAAAAGACAAAACAGAGCAAAATAAAAACTTTTTTTTTTTTTTTTTTTTTTTTTTTTTTTCCCGAGACAGGGTTTCTCTGTGTAGCCCTGGCTGTCCTGGAACTCACTCTCTAGACCAGGCTGGTCTCAAACTCAGAAATCCACTTTCCTCTGCCTCCCAAGTGCTGGGATTAAAGGCATGTGCCACCACTGCCCAGCTAAAAACAACTTTTATGAATTGAATTTAACTGCAGTATGACACAGTTAAAACAATCTGATCAAATGATGAGTTTATAGAACCATCAAGAAGAGATAGAATAAAATTAAATTTTACTTAAATTTGATTTTAAAATTGGGGCTTGGCTCAGTGGCTAAGAAGTGCTTGCTGCTAGAGGACCTGAGTTTGGTTCCCAGCACCCACATTGGGCAGCTCATAAGCCCCTGTATCTCTACCTCCAGGGGATCAGATGCCCTCTTCTGGCTTTTACTGGCACTCACACAATGCCTCTACCCACTGCCCTGCAATAAAAAAAAAACCCACACATCATTTAAAACTCTAAACTGCTTGATTTTACATTTCTTCATCTTTTTTTTTTTTCTTTTTAAGATTTATACCCCTCCCCAGCTTTTATAGCATTTACTTCTTGGGCTGTTTAAAATTCTTTTGTCCCATCAGCAGCGTTTACTCTGAATGCAAATGTGTGTTGCTCAGGGATCTTTTCCAAAAGCTGTTTCAAAGGCCATTGTATCCAGGGAAATAAAATACCTGTTGCAGAAGGCTTTTGTGCTACCCGTCAGAGGCTGCCAGGGGATGTGAGGACAGTGACATTCATCCTGAGGGTACTGGCCTTTAAGATGACCAAGTGCCAGAGCAAGGTGGCTGGTACCTGTGCTTCCCCACAGAGCAGAGGCTCCCACCCCTCCCAATGCTATGACCCTTTAATACAGTTCCACTGGCTCTCACCCCTCCCAATGCTGTGACCCTTTAATACAGTTCCTCGGGCTGTGGCGACCCCCAACCACAGTTATTTCCTAACTGTAATTTTGCTACTGTTATGAATCGTAATGTAAATATCTATGTCCGATGGTTTTATGTGATCCCACAGGTTGAGAACTTCCTCCTCAAAGGTTCCTGGGTACCTTAAGGCATCCTTTCACTCTTGCTGGAGTGGTGGGGGATAGATAGGTAGGGATACTTCTTCACAGGAAGAACATTGAAAGGTGTTGCGCTTTATAATTAATACCATTTGTAATATTAACAGATAGTAAGAAATAATTTATTCCCCCTATATTAGTCATTCTCAAATTTATTTTTGATATAGAACTACTTTTTACTTTAAAAATGTATTAAACAAGTCAGGTGGTGGTGGCACATGCCTTTAATCCCAGTACTTAGGAGGCATAGGCAGGTGGATTTCTGAGTTCAAGGCCAGCCTGGTCTACAGAGTGAGTTCAGGACAGCCAGGGCTACACAGAGAAACCCTGTCTTGAAAAACCAAAAAAAAAAAAAAATGTATTAAACATTATGCTATGCATATGTTTCTGTGGGCCATAGTTTAGCATGTTAAATATTGAAGCTGAGAATTAGATAATTTATGTATTCATTTGAAGTCACCATCAGAAGTTCATTGTATAAACTTCTGAAGGTCCATTGACTCCTTTTGTAAAAAAAAATATAGTTAGGAAATAAAAAATTGGGGGTGAATAATAACATCAATTTTCATGCTTGCAAATCTCTAATATTTTAGTGAGGAGGATGAGGGTCTCATTACAATTGCATATAATCAGTTTGCAGTGTTGTTTTAGAGCAGCACTTTGACCTCACAAAGATAATATAAATTTTATATACTGTTCATATTTAGCTAGAAAGGAAGAGAGGACATGAATAGTCTTTTTAGATAGGTGTAGGTATTGTTCTGTAGTTTAACAAGTGCTGGTTCAGGACAGCCAGGGCTACACAGAGAAACCTTGTCTCAAAACAAAACAAACAAAACAAAACAAAACAAAAAAAAAACAAGTGCTGGTTCCTGGAGATGGGTGATGAGACCCTGGTTTGGTTTCCAGCACCCTATGGATAGCTCCAGAGGATGTGATGATCTCAGCTGGCCCCTTTGGATGCTTACACTTACTTACACCTACTCCCACACAGAACATTACCCATACTCATCAATAAAAATTAAAAAAAAAAAAACAAACAAGTATTTGAAAAGTAAAACCACTAAGAGTTAGTTTCTTTTTTTTTTTTTAAAGAGTTATTTATTTATTTTATATATGTGAGTACACTGTTGCTGTCTTCAGACACACCAGAAGAGGGCATCAGATCACATATCAGATGGTTGTGAGCCACCATGTGGTTGCTGGGACTTGAACTCAGGACCTTTGGAAGAACAGTCAGTGTTCTTAACCGCTGAGCCATCTCTCCAGCCCAAGAGTTAGTTTCTTAAAGTTAGTTGGACTGTGAACTCAAGGCCTTCAACTGCCCTCTTGATTCTGTTGTTAGACCCCTCCCTGACTTTCACTTACCATGCAGTCTACCCACGTGTGGTACCATAAAGTACCACATGGGCTATTTGAAAAGCACTGCTTTCCTGAGGGTTACGAATCTTCCCAAAGTTGAAACGTTTCCACCTGTGGTAGCACACTGACATGCTCCATGTCTCCGCTGATGTTATCTGAGACGTCTGTTAGGTACTGGATGCTCTTAAGCTCGAGGTATAAGTCTTAGGTAACCAAATATCTTTGGTTCCTGAGCTAGGTGGTCCACCCCGCTCACTGCTCAGGTGATGGCTCAGCTGCGTTCCCCCTCAGGACTTTGTTGGTGCAGTGTTCTGTGTGTCTTTTCCATTTGTCTCATGAATATTGAAATGATATGGACTCAGCCCTGGCATCTGTCTTAGTGACTTTTCTATTGCTGTGCACCATGACAGTGCAACTTGTAAAAGAAAGCATTTAATTGGGAGCTTTCTTACAGTTTCAGAGAGTTAGTGCCTGGCTGTCAGGGTGTAGGGCAGCAGGCTGGCATGATGCTGGAGCAGTGCCTGGAGCTTATAGCTTATTTGACAGTTGGAGACAGAGACAGAGACAGAGATAGAGACAGAGACAGAGATAGAGAGAGACAGAGATGGATAGATAGATAGATAGATTAGCCTAAGCTTTTGAAACCTTCCCTAACAGTTCCACCATTGAGGAACCAAGCCTTGAAACATATGAGCCTATTAGAGGGGCACATTCTCATCCAAACCACCACAGGGTTTATAAAGTTAGTACATTTTCTGTTTTGTCAAGGATTTTCTCACATGAAATTGTTATTTTTTTTCTTGTTATTGGGTGACAGTAAATGGAGCGGTGATTCCTAGGGCAGCTTAGGGGTACTGCTATGATTCCTACTAAAGCAGCTCAATGTCACCTATGTCTGTTCTTGTAACATCTGTGCAGATATTAGCACAAAATTGATAGGTTACTCTAAGGGTCACATATCATCTTGTACTTTGAAAAACTCAATACTTCTTACATTTTGGCACCAACAATTTTGTTTTGTTTTGTTTTTGTTTTTTTGAGACAGGGTTTCTCTGTGTATCCCTTGGCTGTCCTGGAACTCACTCTGTAGACCAGGCTGGCCTCAAACTCAGAAATCCACCTGCCTCTGCCTCCCAAGTGCTGGGATTAAAGTCGTGCGCCACCACTGCCCAGCTGGTGCCAACAATTTTTAAAGTAGATTATCTTTGTCGTGTTAATCCTACAACAATGGAATATAACAAAAGACAGGTTATTAATACCCAGAGACAGACCCATTTCTAAAGTCTAGTATCTTCAGACAACCTGTCTACTTGTTCTCTCTTGCAGCCAAATCTTTTAGTTAGCTGGTAGCTGTGTTATGCTAAGAGGCAGGGGCTGGGATTTCTTTCACGATTATTTCTCCTTGTAGGCACCCAGCAGTGCTGGCTGCTTGCTTCTTTCTCAGCTAATCTATATACATCTCCAGCCAGTGCAGCATGTCCACCATGTAAAAGTTTTGATGCAGTCTTGGTTTCTGGTTGGTAAAGGTTAACCAATCCGTGACTTTGTCTATGTTTTAAATATCTGATTTCTACTTCTCTAGTCCATGAATAACTAGCTATAAAATGACACGGCTGTACCATAACACTTTTGTGCATGTGTGGTATATATATGAATACATGCGTGTGTGTGTGTGTGTGTGTGTGTGTGTGCGCGCGTGTGCGTGCGTGTGTGTGTGTGCGTGTATGTGTATGTGTATGTTATGTTTATGCTCATGCATGCTAGTGCCATGGCATACATACATTCATGTGTGTACAGGTTAGTGATGTCTGTCAGACAAAGTGTCTCACTAAACCTCGACCTCAATGATTTGGGAACCAGCCAGTCCCAGGAATCCTCCTGACTCTACTTTCCCAATCCTAGGATTATAGGCACATTCTGGGGTTGCAGGGGTGCACCACTATATTGATATTCTTTACATAGATGCTGGGGATTCAATTTCAAATCTTCATGATGGCATGACAAGCACATGACCCACTGAGCCATCTCCCCAGACCCCATAATTATTGTCTGCCTGCCTATCTATCTATCTATCTATCTATCTATCTATCTATCTATCATCTACCTACCTGTCTATCTACTTATTTACTTTTAAACAGTGAGAAGAATTATAAAGGAAAAATGAGAAAGAACTTCCAAAGGAGGAATACCCCATAAATATTTTTAAAAAAGATGTTACATTTGCATTAGGTATAATAAATTATTGACTTCTGAAAAGTCAAGGGAAAGATGCCTTTTATCAAAATTCCATTTCTTGTTTATTATAATTGCACCCAGTTTCTCTTATCTGTCAGTTTCAAGTTTCCGAATGGAGAATTGAAATGTTCTCTTCGTTAGAACCCATTGCTTGTAACCCAGTTTGGTCTCAAACTTGGTATATAGAGAAGGATGACCTTTAACTTCTGTTCCCACTGCCACCAGCTCCAGAGTTCTGGAATCATAGACATGTGCCACCATGCCTAGCATTAGGAGACACAGGAATCCAACCCAGGGCTTTCTGCATGCCAGGGAGGCAGGCTTCCAATGGAGTCATATCCAGAGCCTGAGAATTGAAGCCTTCTGATCACTTTTTTACAATTCATCTTTAGAGTAAGAAAAAAATGTTACAAGTGTTCGTTTAGAGTGAGCCGAAATATTATTAAACTCTAAAGTAAGTTTTGATTATAGTGAAAATATAATTTAAAATTAAAATATCAAGTATCACTGAAAGCCAAGTTAATGAATACAACTCAGTCTTTATAGTTTTGTTTAGGTCGCTGGGAAAGCATTAGGGTTCAAAACAAGGATGTACTGAGCAATAGAAAGGTTACAGAATTCAGAACAGATGACCACTGATAGCCAACAGGTTCTCAGGAAAGCTTTGGAGAACAAACTGAGTCTCTGTTTTGTTTTTTTTGACATGAAGTCTTACTATGTATGCCAGGCTGGTCTTGAACTCTCTTTCCTCCTATCGCTACCTCCTGAGTGGTGCGGTTATAGGCGTGCAACACCACTCCTAGCCTGGAAATAAATCTCTTTTGTTATTATTTCTTTTTGAAACAATCTTCATTATGTAGCTTTGGCTGGTCTAGAACTCTCTATGTTGGCCCAGCTGGCCTTAAACTCATAGACATCTGTCTGCCTCTGCCTCCCAGAGTACATGAACTAAGGCACATGCCACCAGACCTGCCTAAATCTATTAAAACCTGCTTTTTCAGCCAGGAGATATGGAGCACACCTTTACTCCCAGTACTCACAAGGCAGAGGTCGGTGGCTCTCTGTGAATTTGAGGTCAGCCTGGTCTACAGAGTGAGTTCCAGGCCAGCCAGGGCTTCATAGTGAGACCTTGACCTAAAAAACAAACAAACAAACAAAACTACCAACCAGGGCTGGAGAAATGGCTCAGTGGTTAAGAGCACTGACTGCTCTCCCAAAGGTTCTGAGCTCAATTCCCAGCAACCACATGGTGGCTCACAACCATCTATCTATAATGGGATCTGATGCCCTCTTCTGGTGAGTCTGAAGACAGTTACAATGTATTCTTATACATAAAATAAGTAAATCTTTAAAAAAAAAAATCCTGCCTTTCCTCAGAAAGACACTTTAAAAACAACAACAACAACAACAACAACAACAACAACAACAAATAACCAACCAACCACTTAGACAAAACAGAAAAAAAAAAACCAAGCAAAACAAAACAAAACAAAAAATCACCACCAGTAACAACAAGACCATTTTTTTTCTACTTCCAACTTTTACCTTAGAAGTAGATCACTCAGAGGGTGCAGCTGGTATCTATTATCTGTTGTTGATGACATCCTCCTAGTCAGCTGTCTCTGGAAAGCCCCACCGTCTTTCCAGGTAGCGAGAGAGGAGGAGGCAAATGTCTCAGTTTTACCTGGACAACATTTCGGCACCTCGAGGTACCTCTGTCTGTCCTAGGGTCTCATCATAAAGTGCCCTCTGGGGGCTGGAGAGACAGCTCATTGGTTAAGAGCACTGGGTGCTCTTGCAGAAGACCATGTTCCATTTCTAGCACCCACAAGGTGGTTCTCAACCTTTCATAATTCCTGTTCCAAGGATCTGATGCCCTATTCTGAACTCCATGGGCACCAGGTACACACGTGGTACACAGACATACAGACATGCAAGCAAAACAGTCATACACATGAAACTAATTAATTATAAAAAAAAGTCAGGTGATCTCTTCATCTCTACAGCAGAGGGGTGGATTTTGTGGCAATGTCTGACAGTCCTCATCCAGGCAGTCTGTCCTTCTATGACGTTAGCTCTGCTGCCCTTTCCTATGTCATCAATATAAAGGCAAGGGAGGGGGAGAAAGTGGAAGCGTGGTAGCGCCTTCCCTTACATGAGACGGGTGACCAATTTATTAATTATTTTTAAAAAGTGTTTCATTCGGGTTCAAGATTAGGTTTTATTAATATGGACCATGTCATTCAATCCTTGATCTAGTTTATGGCTGGCAACAATACAGGTGTTTTTTTTTTTTTAAAGTTACATTTATTTAGTGTGTATTGTGTGAGCATATATATATATAGGTCAGAGGACAACTTGTGGGACTCAATTGTCTCTTCCTATGATGTGTGGTCCCAGATTCAAACTTGGGTCCTCAGGCTGGCAGACAAGTGCCTTTACCCACTGAGCCATCTTGGTGTGCCAAGGAAGCAGATTTTGATGAAAAGAGATATTCTTGTTTCCTAGGCTTTCCCGTGGGACAGCCTGTGTAGAGTGATCCAGGAACAGTGTCAGCTTCCAGAGTGACTGGGATGGCTTGGAAGAACTCGCTCGCTCTTCTCTCTGCTCCTCACAGCTTCTCTATTCACAGCTTCTCTACTCACAGCTTCTCTTCTCTACTCACTGCTTCTCTATTCACTGCTTCTCTCTTGGTCTTCCAGTAGATGTATACTCTCTCTGGCTGTGAGGGCACTGCACACACACTCACACACACACACTCACACACACACACACACTCACACACATACACACACACACACACTCACACACATACATACACACACACACACACACACACACAGAAAGAGAGAATCTCTTTTAAATAATCAATCTTCCCTTTTTAAAGATTTTGTATGTATGTGTGGTATGTTGGTGCACAGGTGTGTGTGTGTGCACACGTATACAGGTATGTACAGATGTGCACACCCACACATGCCTATGTTGAGGTCATGGGAACTTGTCAGGTGAGTTCCTCTATTGCTATCCCCTTTGTCCCTGTGAGACAGGATCTCTCACAGAACCTGGAGCTCCTCGCTTCCTCAGCTAGGATGGGGCTCAGCAGCCCCAGGGATGCCCCTGTCTCCACCTCTCTCATCCCTGGGATCACAGAAGGGAATGGTCACATCTAGCTGGGTGCTGGGATCTGGTCTCTGGTTCTCATGCTCATGAGGCATCTATCTTCCCACATCCCTACTTCCCTTTGCAAAAAAACCAGTTTGCTTATGCCTTCCAGTTTCCATTCACTGTTTCTTTCTTTTCACGGCAGGTTTATTTCAGGACAGTGCAACTTATAGAAGAGGGCATAAAAGGGTCTCCTGGTCTGAGTTTCTACTTCAAAATTAATGGACTTCCTATATTTCTGAAAGGCTCAAATTGGATTCCGGCTGACTCCTTCCAAGATAAAGTCACTTCCGAACTGTGAGTGCTGGCTTCTTTCCCTGTCACTCCCCCAGCTCTCTGCAATGCCACCAAGCTTAAAGGTCAAGTGACTCCCATCTTTTCTTTAATCCCAGTAGAAGGACCCGAGGGTAGTCTAGCTTGATAGCATGACAGGAATTTCAGGATGGACAAGATCATACTTAATTGGTTATTCTCCCTCTTGAGATGCAGTCTTACAGATGATTGCTTTGAGACTGTTTAAGATATGTTATCCACCTTTTAGAAAATCCATTATATGTTTTCTCTGGAGAAAAAAGGAAGTGACACATTGCTAGTTAGACTAGCTAGTCTCAGAAAAAATTGAAATCCAGTTTGTTGTTGTTCTTCAAAAAATACATTAAATATTTCTGAGCATGGTTTTAAGGGATAAGGGTCTACATTTTTTTTATTTAAATACTATTTTACTTAAAATATCCTATTAAAGATTTAAAAAATATTATTAAATATTTATTATTTAAATAAAATATTATTTAAAATATTATTTCACTTAAAAATCTTTTTCTGTCTATGACATTTGTATGTGTTTGTTTGCATGCACATGCAAATATCCATGTTCATGTGTATGTACATAGAATCACATGTATGCCACATGCCTGTGGAGCTATGACAAAACACCATGACCAAAAGGAAAATGAGGAGGAAAGAGTTTATTTGGCTTATCCATTCATATCACTGTTCATCACTGAAGTCAGGACAGGGACTCAAACAGGGTAGGAACCTGGGGGCAGGAGCTGATGCAGAGGCCATGGAAGAAGGAATGTCACTTACTGGATTGCTCCCCATGGTTTACTCAACTTGCTTCCTTATAGCACCCAGGACCCTCAGCTCAGGAATGGCACCACCCACAGTGGGCTGGGCCTTTCTATATCAACTACTACTGACCTGCCATATTATAATGGTATTTTCTTAATTGTGGCTCCATCCTCTCTGATAGCTTTAGCTTGGGTCAAGTTGACAGAAAACTATGCAGCATAGAGGTCTGTCCTGGGTATCATCCTTACCACCCGTCTTACCTGAGACAGGGTCCCTTTGTTGATCATCACTGTGTATGACAGGCTATCTGGCCCAAGAGCATCTAGGGATTCTGTTTCCACCACCTGTCTTACAGGAGCCCTGGAATTACAGTTGTGTGCTAGAGTACCCAGTTTTGCATGGGGGTTGGGGATTGGAACTCAGGTTCAAGCCTGTGCAGCAAACACTTTACCCACTCAGCCATCTCACCAGCTCTTCCCCCCTTTTCTTAAACTTCACTAAGGAACTAAAAAATGTCTTGGTGGGAGAGGAATGTGAAAAATGTAAGACAACACAAAATAGTCAATATGTCTGGAGAGCAAGTCTGGAGAGCTGAGGGACACCATGAGGACCCGAGGATTCTGAGTAATAACATTTTCCCATGCACAAAACCAAAGGGAGGTAGATAGTTCAGAATAATGGCTCTGTTAATTCACTTCCATAGTAACCTTTTTATTATCAACAGCTTTCCTACAATGCCATATACCTGAAATACACACACAAGAAAACTTACAAAGCAAAACAAAACCGTGAAAGTTCTTTATCTGGAAGATGACTACAAGTGTTCTTAGAAGGTCTTGAAATTAGAATTTAGAAATGAATGTCTGTTCATATATATGGTGTGTTTATACTGTACTTTCCTTCTTTGTGTACATGTTTACATGTTCAGTGGCATGTACACACATGTGAAGGCTAAAGGTTGATACTGGTGTACTCACCAGTAATCAGGTTTACTGATTACTCAATCACTTTCCACCCTACCTTCTGAGACAGGGTCTCTCACTGAACCCGGGGCTTACTGATGGGCTAGAGTTATGTGCTTATGCATGGGCATAGGCTACAATTACTGGCATGTGCCTACACTCATGTGCCGCATTTTACATGAGTGTTTGGAATCATACTTCTGTATCAAGTACTTTCTAAGCCATTTCCCTGGCCATGTGCTGCATTTTCCCACAGGTCAAAATATAAAGCAAAATATATATATATATATATATATAAAGCAAAAAATACTTTAAGAAACAGTATAAGGTTACCGACAATTTATATAATGAGGAAATCATGCGAGATTTTTCAGTTCATTGTTGTTATGAGTCTCTGCTATTTACCTCAGTTTCTTTGGTATTAATTAGAGCAAAGTCATTTTGCTCTTATTTATTTATTCCCTTAACAGATTTGAAAAATTTTGTGCTATTCTCCAACATCTGAATTAGTATTTGCTCTTGCCACTCCTTGTCCAGGCTGCAGCTCCTTTTCCAGTCCGTGGTGGATGCTAACATGAACACACTGCGCGTGTGGGGAGGTGGCATCTATGAGCAGGATGAGTTCTATGCACTCTGTGACGAACTTGGAATAATGGTGAGTACGTGATCCAGTCTCCATGTACCCACTCGTCCTCACTCTGATGTTGTGGGTTGATATTATTACCCCTTAAGAACTTCTCTCAGAGGAAGAAGGAAATCATGTTCCATTGTTTATTTATTTATTAATTTTGGCCAAGGAGTAACTGAACTATAGTTGCTAACAAAAACTAGGATTCTTTACCATTTTAAATTATAGCCATTATAGGTGGGTTATAGCTACTCAAATGTCTATGTATACTTTCTTCCTAATTTTTTTCTCTAATATGTAGGTATATGTAATAAAATAAATTATGAAGTAACTTAAGGAGCTCTGATGAACTTTGGAGAGAAACAAAAATAGTAAAGTTAACCAAAGAAAAGATGTTCTTTTTTTTTTTTTTCCAGACAGGGTTTCTCTGAGTAGCCCTGGCTGTCCTGGAACTCACTCTGTAGACCAGGCTGGCCTCGAACTCAGAAATCCACCTGCCTCTGCCTCCCAAGTGCTGGGATTAAAGAGGTTCGCCATCTTAGTATGTGAGTTTTCCTATGAGAAGGACTAAGCAGGAGCACTGTGGGCATGTGGTTCCTAGATGCTTGATCCCCTCACAAAAAGAAATAGAATCTTCGCACAAGCCTACCCACATCCTTTTATGTGCTTTATGTTATTATTGAACCACTTACCGTACTTCATATAACATGATACACTAAACACACACACACATGCAATACACACATTCAGGCACACACTGCATGTATGAATACTTACGTGGGTGTGTGTACCATGTGCATGCCTAGTGCTCTTGGAGGCTAGGGGAGGGCATCAGATCTCCTTGACCTGGAGTTAAAGGTGGGTGTAAACCAGCATGCAGCTGCTGGCGATGGTGAGAGTAGCAAGTGGTCTTAATCCCTGAGCCATCTTTCCAGCCTTAGGAAAAAGAATCTGTATGTGTTCAATCTATATCTATATTGTCTATATCTATATCTTGGGTGCCTGTGCATACATGTGTGCGTGCATGTGTGTATTTGTGTGATTTTTGTTTTTTTGTTTTCTTTTGTGGATATTTTTGACTCAAATGTTAAACTCATAGCTTTGGAGAGGCAATTATAGATATTGTTTTTAGTTCTAGGAATACGGAGTGTCACTAGAGAGTTGGGATCACAGCTACAATGAAGTCATGTCATGATGATGACAATTACATTCTGTACTGTTCATTGAATGTCAGGCATTTTTCTTGTTGCTCTACATTTTTATTTTGTTTTATTATTTTTTCAAGCCTTCATAACATGGCTACTTTTGTTCTCTGTCCCCACTTACAGAGAGTTAAACTGACCCACAAAGAGCATCTACACCTCCCCCAGTTATTCACTATCTGTGTATGGTAGAATCGGGGCAGGAAGACCAACGCCAGCTGGGGAAGGATAAAAACTGATAAAAACTGCATGGTACTGGTACAGTGACAGGCAGGTAGATCAATGGAATAGAACTGAAGACCCAGAAATGAACCCACACACCCATGGTGGGGCTCATCATTAACGTGGGCATCTCCGTTATCTTTCTGTCTGCAGAAGAGCTAAGTCATTTGTAAACATATCATCATGTTAACGGTCTAGTGCATTTCTTGTTACTAAATGCCTGGTGACATGAGAAAAACATGGGAACGAGGGAGGACCTACAGAGCTTCCTTTCCCTTCTTGCTCATTATTTCCTTTTCTGGATGCCAAGGACCAGCCTTGGCTTGGAGAGGGGTTCTGAGAGAAGCAAAAAGAACGACTGGAGAAGTCAAATGGTGGATCCAAGCTGACAGGAACATGTGTGCACACAATGACATGCAAGCTGCTGTTCTAAGAGATTTCTCTGACTTGTTCTGCTTGCATGTGTGTGTGTGTGTTCTCCAAGCAGTCCTCTTTTTATCCTAAAAAGCTCTCTGGATAGCTCATCTCCTGCAGAGCACAGGTCCAGTCTTTTATTTTACATATCAGTCCAGTCATTTACTCCAGGCTTCCTTTTGATTGTCTTGTGAATCAGCATCCCTTGACCCTTTGATTCTTAAGAGACAGCAAGCATAGTTTTCTTAACATTGCAAAAGGATTCAGAGATCTGTGTGCCTTTGTTATGTACAGAGGCTAGGCTAGCTGGGTGGGACCCTGCTCTAAAATTACCATTTCTGCCACACTTGGCCCTAACCTCCCTCTGCCCTAGGCTGGCCTTGAACTCAGGAATCTCCTTGCCTTTGTATCTTTATGACAAGCTGCCTTTGTTCCTTTAAATTCATGAAGCCCCCATAATTCATATTGCATCCTTATATTTTGCATAGTGAGAAATGATATATATTTTGAACTCATGTATTTAGAGCTCTTTTCCGTAGACTTAAGGGCTGTCCTGAGGTCCCAGTGTTTACCATTTTGCAGAGACAGCCACAACCAGGACTCTTGCTATTTCTAATTTTCTCATGGAGTCATTAATATTAACTGGGAGGACATTCCTCAGAGGAATGTGAAATATGTGCATTATTACACAAACAAGCCTCATGCCCACAACTGCCACTCTTGGAGGCTCATGCCAGGGGCAGGAACGTGTCACTAAGTCACCCTGTCCCCACCAGGGCCACACTGGCCAGGCTCAGCATCTGGATCCTCTTTCCTGCTTAACAGGCTCTTGATTTTCTAAACATTTTTGTGCAACCCTCAAAAATCCTTCAGTGCATGGGCATCCTTCCTCTGCAGAGATGCTCAGGTGGGTGCGTTTGCGGCGCTTGCTGTTCCTTTATTTGGAAGCTAATCCCCTAAGAGAGAATGAAGTCTTGCTTTCTGTGTGGTGACACTGCCTTTTCTTTTGTCCTATAGGTGTGGCAGGACTTTATGTTTGCCAGTGCCCTTTACCCAACCGAGCCGGGCTTCTTAGAGTCAGTGAGGAAAGAAGTCACCTACCAGGTATGCTATTATTACACTTCTAAAAAGAGAGAAAATGAATACATCGTATCTTTTTCTTTTGTTAAATCACCCATTTCTTTTTGTTGTTTCCTACTATCTTCCTCTGAAAAATTGCAGTCTGGTAATTCATTCCCTGAGAGATTTACCCAATGTCCTGGCTGATACACCCCCTACTTGCTGAAAACTCCCGAATGTGTGCCCAATCTTCCAGTCCTTGAGGAGTCCCTCATCCTTGTATCCAGCTGCCCGCCTGGTGGTGTGATCAGAGGTTTAGTGAGCACCTCAGTGTACCATGTGCAAACCATACATCATCTCTTTCCCAATCCTGCTGTTCCTGGGGTTTTCCTCAGCAAATGGACACCAGTCTAGCTCAGGACAGAGATTTCATGTGACTCTCGAATCCATGAATTGTTTTGGATTCCAGTTATTATGTGTTTGTTTATTTAAAAGATTTATTTATGATAATCTTTAAACAACAATATGAACTAACCAGTAGCCCCAGAGCTCCCAGGGACTAAACTACCAACCAAAGAGTACACATGGTGGGACTAACGGCTCCAGCTGCATATGTAGCAGAGGATAGCCTAGTCAGTCATCAGTGGGAGGAGAGGTCCTTGGTCCTCTGAAGGCTCTATGCCCCAGTGTAGGGGAATGCCAGGGTCAGGAAGCAGGAGAAGATGGGTTGGTGAGCAGGGTGAGTGGGGAGAGAATAGGGTTTTTTTTTTTCCAGAGGGGAAACCAGGAAAAGGGATAACATTTGAAATGTAAATAAAGAAAATATTTAATTAAAAAAATAAAATTCTGGGCTGGAGAGATGGCTCAGCGGTTAAGAGCACTGACTGCTCTTCCAAAGGTCCTGAGTTCAAATCCCAGCAACTACATGGTGGCTCACAACCATGTGTAACAAGGTGACACCCTCTCTTGGAGTGTCTGAGGACAGCTACAGTGTACTTACATATAATAAATAAGTAAATCTTTAAAAAAATAAAATAAAATTCTTTTATGTTAAAAAAGTAATTAGCTAATTAATTAATTTAAATAAAATTGAAATACCTTCCTAAAAATGTATTTGTTTGTTTGTTTTTGTTTATTTGTGTATTCCACTTACTGGAACCTGAGAATCATGGATTAGGCTAGGCTGGCCCGTCAATGATCCCTGAGGTTCTCCTGCCTCTGCCTCCCCAGCACCTCGATTACAGATGTGTTCAGCCTTGTTCACAGTTTTCGACATGGGTGCTGGGGATCAGACCCAGGTTTTCACACTTGAGTAGAAAGCTCTTAAATGACTGAACTATGTCCCCCGTCTTTCCGAGAGCTATTAAGACTGTATTGCCGTAGAGCATGAGTAGCCATTGTGTGAGGTGTCAGGTGGGCAAGAATGTCTATGTGGAAAGGTAATGCTTGCAATTTATTAACCTTTATAGCCCTGAGTTCTTCTGCGGTAGGTATGGGGAAATTAATTGACATTTTCTTCTATTTCAGGTCAGGAGACTCAAATCTCACCCTTCCATCATCATATGGAGTGGTAATAACGAGAATGAAGTGGCTCTCAGGGTGAATTGGTTCCAAGTAAAGCCTGAGGACATGAAAATTTACATTGACGACTACGTGACCCTCTATGTGAAAAACGTCAGAGAAATTGTCTTGTCAGTGAGTAATGGTTTGGGGGCAGTAGAATTTAAGAATGCGCCTTTAAAATGCATAGGTCTGGCAGTAGGTTGTATGCGTTTTTTTTTCCCCCAGTTTTTCAAGACAGGATTTCTCTGTGTAGCTTTGGCTGTTCTTGCTTGCTAAAACAAAATACTACCTTCCCCTCGACATAAAAAGGGCACAGTCGGGGGCTGGTGAGATGGCTCAGTGGGTAAGAGCACTGACTGCTCTTCCGAAGGTCCTGAGTTCGGATCCTAGCAACCACATGGTGGCTCACAACCACCCGTAATGAGATCTGATGCCCTCTTCCGTGTGTATGAAGACAGCTACAGTGTATTACCCAGGAGGGAGAGGGACAGGAGCATGCAAACACTCATATACACGGTTATCGTAGTTCATAAATGTAAAATAAATCTTTAAAAAAAAAAGGCACAGTCTGTTTAATATACCTGTAGACCAGGCTTTCTCTGTACACCAGGCTGGCCTCAAACTCACCAAGGTCTGCCAGCCTCTGCCTCCTGAGTGCTGAGATTAAAGGCATGTGCCACCACCGCCTGGCCTTTTTTATTTTTTAATTGTATGCCTCTTTTATTTTATTTTATTTTTTTATTATTATATTTTATTTTATTTTTTTGGTTTTTTGAGACAGGGTTTCTCTGTGTAGCCCTGGCTGTCCTGGAACTCATTCTGTAGACCAGGCTGGCCTCGAACTCAGAAATCCGCCTGCCTCTGCCTCCCAAGTGCTGGGATTAAAGGTGTGCGCCACCACTGCCCGGCTGTCTGTCTTTTTTAAAGGTAGTCTTTGAAACATCATTTGAATTCAGAGTATTTCATTATAACGCACTAGGAACCTGGTCTATATGGGTTGTGCATGTATGGATTTCTTAGATGATAAACTGTCTTTGGAATTCTCCATATATGTATTCAGCACTTACTGTTGCAGGTTTTTACATACTATAGAGTTCATGTATAGATTCTTAAATGTTTACTGAGTCTCTGGATTATATGATTTGGTGGTATGCCTCCTCTACAGTTCTGTAAGTGCATATGCAAATGCTTATATACCTGTATGTGCTGATGTGCGTTTTGGTGTGTATCACACATGGACGTTCAGTCTGTGGTGTGAGGGTTGCAGGAATAAGGCTGCTCTGGTTACCAGTGCATCCTGGGCACGTCTATGATGTGTCTCACTGTTGTCACTATTGTGAACTAGACATATCGAACAGACTGTGCTAAGACACACTGGCCTTTGTGGGGGGGAGGGGCGGGGGGAAGAGGAAGGTGGTATTTTTTTCAGTAAAAATTTCAAAAGATTGTTAACAAAAACTTTAATATTTACTGAGTGATTTTCTTAAAAAGATTTATTTATTTTATGTATGTGAATATACTGTCGCTGTCTTCAGATGCACCAGAAGAGGGCGTCAGATCTCATTATAGATGGTTGTGAGCCACCATGTGGTTGCTGGGAATTGAACTCAGGACCTCTGGAAGAGCAGCCACTGCTCTCAACCACTGAGCGATCTCTCCAACCCTTACTGAGTGATTTAGTAATCTGGCTGTCTTTACAATTTTATGTCTGTAATTATATATTTGGTATATTTTGAAGCAATTTGAAGGTGGATATATTTTTAAAAGCATCATATGTAGATGTGATAGGTAACATTTACATATGCCTAGTCAATGATTTATATGTGTATTTACTTTTTAAAAAATTATGTAATTTATTTTATGAGTGTTTCTCTACATACGTGTGTGTGTGTGTGTGTGTGTGTGTGTGTGTGTGTCTGTGAAGTACATGGCTGGTGCCCATGGAGGGCATTGGATCCCTGGAACTAGAGTTGCTGGTGTTTGTTAGCCACTATGTGGGTGCTGAAGAAATGGCTCAATAGTTTAAGAATATTTATTTTTCAGCCGGGCAGTGGTGGCACATGCCTTTAATCCCAGCACTTGGGAGGCAGAGGAAGGTGGATTTCTGAGTTTGAGGCCAGCCTGGTCTACAGAGTGAGTTCCAGGACAGCCAGGGCTACACAGAGAAACCCTGTCTCAAAAAAAAAAAACCAAAAAAAACCCCAAAAAAACAAAAAAACTGTTTTTCATGTTTGATCAATGTAACAATTTGATTTTAATGCCTGAGAATTTTAATTTGATAGTATAATGATAAATTGTACATGCTTCCTAATGCAAGGTCTATGCAATCTTTGGCAATTTGCTTAATGTCTGTTTTTCAAGTTAAAATAGTGAGTTAGAAAGAGGGACCAACTCTAAGGAGTTCTTATGATTCTTTGTCTCAAACTTCACAGATGACCTGATCTAAGAAGTCACAGTGTTTACAGGCTTTCTTGAAAATGGATAGTGTTGAATTCTATGTAATTACTATTTTTGTTTCCATAAAGGTATAATTGTTATGATTAGTTCCTAGTGGCTCATTTAAGCGAACATCTAGGATCATGATCTAGAATTTTCTTCTCATTTCAGATAAGATTCCTGAGGTTGAGACCCACCCCAAACCAGTAAGATTTTGAGTTGAGTTCTAAACCCAAGTGTTTCTGACTCAATAGCTTTCGTTTTTAACCCAGGATCCTGAAATATAGCAATTTTGTCCCTAGGGAAAATTTGTCATGGCTCAAAGATATGTCCTCTGACTACCACACACATGTGTCAGAACAAACACTCACCCCACCCAGCAGGTGTTATAAACTAGAGATATTGCTAAACGTCTCCCATGACAAGAGAGGCCTGCCATGAAATGTCTGCCGAGACAAGAGAGGTCTGCCATGAAATGTTCCTCTACACTATTAACCCTAAAGTCAGTAGTACCAAAGTTGGGGCGCTGCGTGATACAGTGTACCTGAGGGGTACGAAAGGGGGCAAACCATGGCAGAACACATTGGGACTAGGTGCCACAAGGCATGGGCTCAGGTGTTCATAGCTGGAGGAAGATGAGCAAGAACGTGTTGACAGGGGGAGTGTACTGACTGCCGTGGTAACCTTCTCTCAGCAGTCCGACCTTTCTAGGAATTGGTGGTATTTTTTTTTTTAAAGAAGTTAACTGCCGGGCACTGGTGACACACACCTTTAATCCCAGCCCTTGGGAGGCAGAGGCAGGCGGATCTCTGAGTTCGAGGCCAGCCTGGTCTACAGAGTGAGTTCCAGGACAGCCAGAGCTACACAGAGAAACCCTGTCTCGAAAAAACAAACAAACAAAAAAACCCCAAAAAGCAAAAACAAACAAAAAAAAAAAAAAGAAAGAAATGAACTGTTTTTACCTTTCCAAATCAATATATTATCCCTAAAATCATTTTATTCCCATATCCAGGAAGACAAAAGCCGTCCTTTCATTGCATCCAGCCCAACCAATGGGATCAAAACCATGGAGGAAGGCTGGATCTCTTACGACCCTTATAGCATCCAGTATGGCGATATACATTTTTATGACTATACCGAGGACTGCTGGAATTGGAAGATCTTCCCAAAAGCTCGACTAGTGTCTGAATATGGTTATCAGTCCTGGCCTTCCTTTAGCACACTACAAAAGGTAAGCCACTGCGCTCTCGATTTTTCCCCTGATTTACAACAGCAGACGGTGGGAACAGATGAGAAAAACTTATTTTGTTGTAGTTCTGGAAGGAGATGAAAGAAAAGAATCCTTCCTTAATGTCTGAGGAGATAAAATGGTAAACTAACTGCCTTTTGAGGGGATAACTTTCCAGTATACTTTTATTTCTTATTAAAATTTATTTATTTATTTATTTGTTTATTTATTTATTTTATGTATGTCCATTACATGGTTGTGAGCCACCATGTGGTTGCTGGGAATTGAACTCAAGACCTTTGGAAGAGCAGTCAGTGCTCTTAACCACTGAGCCATCTCTCCAACCCTCCAGGATGCTTTTAATTATGTGCCTTCAGGAACACCTAGAAGCTAAATGGAAGCCTGTAGAAAGTTAAGCTTGACTCATAATTGTACACGAAAACAACTCTAGTTGCTAAAAACATTTTTCTGTCTGTCTGTCTGTCTGTCTGTCTGTCCATCCTCCCATCCATCCATCCATCCATCCATCCATCCATCCATCCATCCATCCATCATCTTATCT
>JADRCD010206340.1:30170-71201 GCA_019843815.1 Montemys delectorum
TTATCTTTCTATCTATCTATCTATCTATCTATCTATCTATCTATCTATCTATCTATCTATCTATCTATCTATCTATCTATCATGTCTACTCTTGCCACATGTGTGTGGTCCAAGAAGAGCTTGTAGGAGTGATCCTTTCCTACCACTGGAGTTCTGGGAATCCAACTGTCAGGCTGGGCAGCAAGTGTCTTTCCCAGCTGGACCATCTTCCTGATCCTGAATTGATACTTTCTATACAGTGTAATCATCTATAGCTATAGAACTGGATACTCAACCACATTAGAAAAAGTGAACAGGATAAGCAAGTCCTGGTCTGTATTAACCAGTTTCATTTTCTCCTCCTCCTTCCTCATGTCTGTCTTTTATTTCTCTTGTCCCTCCTCCTCCTCCTCCTCCTCCTCCTCCTCCTCCTCCTCCTCCTTCTCATATTGCTATATCTAAAGATTTAATTTTAGCATTCTGTGTGCTCTTTTAAAAACACGTCTAGTGAGATGCAATTCTCTTGGTAAAGAATTTGTTTATGAACTGTGTATAACTCAGCCAGTCCCCAGTGTACCTGCAGACTTGTACATCCAACCCCATTGTCTGATTTTGGAGCCTTTGCATCACTCTGATAGAAAACTGATCTGTAGAAACTCTGATCCTGTTAGCAGTCACTTCCTACTCTCTTCCAATCCTCCCTTCCAGCCACATTCGGTGTCTGTGTCCATTGGTTTATGTCTTCTTCACAATCCATGTGATTAGTGTAATATAGTATGTGGTGTTATGAAGTTGGCTTAATGTGTTGCATTAGGTCATTACTTCTTATTGCTCATTCTGTTCTATTGGATGGATTTCCACCTTTGTTGATCATTCTGTCTGTTGATGGACACTTGCATTATTTCCATCTCTTAGCTATCAAGAAGAAAGCTGTTATGAGCCTCAGCGTGCCTATTTTGAATAAACATTTTTCAGACTTCCTGGGTGTGAACCTATGAGAACATCTGTTGAATCATTCAGTGACTCTCTTAAGGCTCAGAATCATTGTTTTTCTATACTGACATCACCGATTAGTTTTCCTCCTAGCTTTCCCAAGTACTTTCCAATACTTTCTCCATTTTTTGAAGACATTTTTTGTGGAAATACAGTTTTACAGAAAATTTGTGTTTCTTTGATGGCTGATTATTCTGAACATTTCTTTCTGTGTATTACTTTATAAGTAATTTTGCTACTGTTATGAATTGTAATATAAATATCTTTGTTTTCTGATGGTCTTAGTCAACCCATTTGAAAGGATCGTTTGACCCTCACAGGGGTCGCTACCCACAGGTTGAGAACTGCTGGTCTAGACAGTTCGCAGATAAGGAATATGAGCAAATTCTAAAACATTGACTACTGTAATAGAAGTATTTGATTTTTATTTAAAACTATGACATTTAAAACAGAATATCAATTGCTGCCCATTGTTCAGTTTTAAAAATGTAACGACAGAACTTACCCTAAAGAAATCATGGCTTCGAAGGGCAGCACTTGGGAGGCAGGCACTTCAGTTCAGTGTCACACATCCATGGAGAAGGTGCGGTGGGTACAACAGGGGTTCTCATCTCAGGAGACCAAAGGTCAACAACAACGGGAAGAAGATAGAAGTGATATGGGTTTTAATGAACAGAATAATATTTTGTTACGCCGGACTTTTAAGAGAAATACAGTCGGATCCTACCTTGCACAAGGCTGGCCTTTACCAGTAATCATGAGAATGACTTTTTTCTTTAATGTTTGGAATTAATAGCACAGAACAGTCCACAAGTTCTTTCCCAATGTGTAGAGCACTTTCCAGGCTTGTCAGGAGCATACGAGAAGAACAGCTAAGGTCTAAGGCTAAGATCTGTGACCCTCTTTCTTTTTTTCTTTTTTCTTTTTTTTTTTTTTTCGTGACAGGGTTTCTTTGTGTAGAAAAACTCACTCTGTAGACCAGGCTGGCCTCAAACTCAGAAATCCACCTGCCTCTGCCTCCCAAGTGCTGGGATTAAAGGCGTGTGCCACCACCGCCCGGCTGTGACCCTCTTCCTTTATTCACAAGGTCTCATCTCAAGAGGACTGGTCTTACAACAGCCGCTTTTCCCTCCATCGGCAGCATCATGTAGATGGTAATAATCAGATGCTCCACCAGGTTAAGCTGAATTTCAAACTCCCCCAAAGGACAGACCCGTTACGCACATTTAAAGATACTATCTACCTCACTCAGGTAAGCCAATTTTAGTCTGGAGTTGACAGGTGTCTACACTGAACGTATTTTGTAGCCTTTGTATGGCGTAGATGTTTAGGTTTGCATGCTCCTGTTAAGGTTGTTGTTTTCTTCACAACACAGACGAGAAAACCCATAAGACCTGATTTTAACTTTTGGCTTTGTTTCTCCTCACAAGAACAGCTTACGAAGTTCTAAAATTGTGTATTAAAGTGTTTGTTGTTTAAGATTAGTATAAAGGTTCGGCAGTGAAGGCAGTGGTAGACTCTCCTATTAGGACAGACATGGGCTCACACACGATGTGGTTACCTGGTGTCTGACCATGCAGCCTGGCCATTCAGGTAGAAAAGGGTAGAGCTGTTGATGAAGCGCGCTGGACTGAGAAGATGGCTTGATAGGAAAATCCAAGTCTCCACGTGTGAGGATCACTTTCACCACTGACCTGAGGTTCAAATGGGAGGGTTTGGAGCACGGCCATGCTTCCGTGCCCCAGGCTCTGCATTTGATCCTTGAGACAAAGAACAAAGCCCGTGAAATAAGGAAGCGACACAATGAACATCTAGGAGAGAAGACAAGACTGCGTCTTCAGGACTTGGAGACAGGCAAAGAAGAGTGCTTTTTTGTTTGTTTGTTTGTTTTGTTTTGTTCGAGACAGGGTTTCTCTGTGTAGCCCTGGCTGTCCCGGAACTCGCTCTATAGACCAGGCTGGCCTCAAACTCAGAAATCCACCTGCCTCTGCCTCCCAAGTGCTGGGATTAAAGGCGTGCGCCACCACCGCCTGGCCAAAGAAGAGTTCTTAAAGCCCCGGGACACTAACCATGGAAAAAAATGCTGATAAATTGTATTTCACTAAAATTACTTTTGAATTTTTTTTTTTTTTTTTTTTAAAAAAAAGCACTGCCAGGAAAGAGAAAAAGGCAAGCTACAGATTGAGGACCAATGTTTACAATCATTTATGTGTAATTGATCTAGCCGGGTCTTTTATCTTGTCTATTGCTTACCAAATAAATCATGTCTAATTCCAACCTACGCCTGTAGGCAAAACTTAGCTCTTTCCCCCTAGATAATAGAATAGTTATCTATTTCCACTGACAACCTGAGCTATCAGAGGAGCAGGAAGGTAAGAGGTGCCCTAGGAGAATCAGTTTCTCATGACGTGGTATCAAACGCCCAGTAAATATATGCTAAGAACAAATGAAAGCAGTAGAGGGGGCTCTAAGCTCAGGGGTTGGTGAAGACTGAAGTCACCTCCTGGTGTAGGTGGTCAGTGAGAGGCCCTGCTGGTGTGTGTCATGTAGTTTAGTTCAGTCAGCTTTCGAGGGGGTGGCAGTGTGAATCACAGATTAAGAGGGCGTGCTGGGTGTCCGGCTGTTCGGAACAGATAGAACCAGAGTATGAGAGGAATATGAGAGGAGACTTTGGTAGACTGGAAGGGCTGGAGGCAGAAGAACTCACTTGTTGCTGGAAGACGAAGCAGGGAAGGAAGGCTCTACATGTTTAGGAGGAAACCTTCTGCAAAGCCTTCTCGGTTCAAACACTTTTGATAGTTACAAAATTTGTTCACCTAATAGAGCCTTAAAAAGTGACGTGGGCACACATCCTGTTCTTCAGAACTTTATGAATGACTAATAAGAAAAGAGAACAGTGTGTGGGAGGAAGCTTAGAGAGCATGAGCCAGAGAAAGAATTAATCGAGTTTCTGTCCTCACTCCCTGCTCCTCTCCTCCCTGTCATTTAAACAGGTTTTGATGAGAACTGTACATAAGATTACTCGGCTCCTGCATCGTCCCAGCCCGTGCTTCCTTGGCCTTGCTTGATTCCCTCTTACATGTCAAGGCCTGGCTTTCACTTCCAGGATTTTTATTTAAACTTAATTATTTAATTTTGTTTGGTTTTGGTCGGGTGATGACCACCGTGCTGGGGCGGGTGTTCCTGTGGACAGGGAGAGAAGGAGCAGTGGGGAGTGCAGGAGGAACGGCGGAGATAGGAGGGGAGAGAGAAAAGCAGCAGATGACTTCCATTGAGATCCCACCTAGTTTAGACTTAGAAAGGATCAAGGCAGAGTGTCAAACCGCATGAGAGCAAGTCTCCAATTCTGTAGCTGTCTTCAGACACACCAGAAGAGGGCGTCAGATCTCATTACGGGTGGTTGTGAGCCACCATGCGGTTGCTGGGATCCGAACTCAGGACCTTCGGAAGAGCAGTCAGTGCTCTTCCCCGATGAGCCATCTTGCCAGCCCCCAAGTCTCCAATTCTGAATCAATGCTTAGTTGAATACAAATGCTGAATGCTCAGGCAAAGCTCGTCACTACTAAAACACACAAGCAGAGAACTTCACTGGCTGCCTGGATTAGTATTCCCTACACTTAGATTTCAACACAATCTATATCTCCACTTGCTTACTCAACACACTGTGTGAGAGCTGCCTCAGCTGATAATACAGTGAGCGTGTATTATTTTGTATTGCACTGGACTGTTTCACCATGGGAACACATCACACTGCATACAGTTTCCCTACCACAGGACACTTACATTGCTTCTAGCTGGAGGCTCTTATGAGTAACGCTGCTATGAACAGGGTTTCCGATGACGATTAGCAGGCGACTGTGCTTGCTTAGGTATAGCACTGATTTACAAGGAAGCCAAGTATTTAACTTTGACAGAAACTGTCAGAAACCTTCCCAAAGTGGTTAAACAAACTGACACGTTGTGGAACAGTGTTTTACAGTTCCAGCTGGCTTACCTTCACTTTAGCAGCTGGTACTGTCAGTCTTTGATTATGGGAATTCTGGTGGGTATGCGTCTTAAATGGCTTTAATTTTTCATTTGCTTGGTTAAAGATGAGATTAATGAGCTGGAGAGGTGGGCTGGTGAGATGGCTCAGTGGGTAAGAGCACCAACTGCTCTTCCAAAGGTCCTGAGTTCAAATCCCACCACCCACATGGTGGCTCACAACCACCCGTATTGAGATCTGACGCCCTCTTTTGGTGCTGCTGAAGACAGCTACAGTGTACTTATTTATAATAATAAATAATTCTTTGGGCTGGAGCCAGTGGGGCCAGCGGGGCCGACCAGAGCAAGCAGGGTTGACCAGAGTGAGCAGAGATCCTAAAAGTCAGTTCCCAACAACCAGATGAAGGCTCACAACTATCTGTAAGCTACAATGTGTACTCATATACATAAAATATAATAATTTTTTTTTCCAGACAAGGTTTCTCTATATAGCCCTGGCTGTCCTGGAACTCACGCTGTAGACCAGGCTGGCCTCGAAATCAGAAATCCGCCTGCCTCTGCCTCCCAAGTGGTGGGATTAAAGTCATGCACCACCACCACCTGGCAAAATATAATAAATATTAAAAAAAAAAAAAAAGAGCTGGAGAGGTGGTTCAGTGGTTAAGAGCACTGGCTGCTCTTCTACAGGACCCAGGTTTGATTCTCAGCACCAATGGCTGCTCATAATTCCAATTCCAGGGGATCTTATGCCCTCTTCTGGCCTTTGTGGGCAACAGATAGGCACATGGTATACAGACATACATGTAGGTAAAGTATCTATACATATCAAATAAATTTTCTTTTTTAAAGAATGTGATTAAGCACTGTTTTTCCTTTTTTGGTTTTTCCCAGATGGAGTTTTTCTGTGTATCCCTGGCTTCCCTAGAATTCACTCTGTAGACGAGGCTGGCCTTAAATTCAGAGATCTACCTCTCTCTGCTTCCCAAGTGCCAGGATTAAAGTCGTGTGGCACCACTGCCCTGTAAAGCGTAGTAACCATTTGGATAGCAAAGCATTTAATCGAGATTTCTACTTATTTGTTTTATAGAAGTTCTTACCAGATATCTCTTATCAGATATGTGAATTACAGCTAGGAGTATTTCTCAGTGACACAACACTTTCCTGATATGTTCTGACTTCCATTCCAAGCACCACAGGAAAGAGGTGTGTGTGTGTGTGTGTGTGTGTGTGTGTGTGTGTGTGTGTATTGCATTAAGGGAAATGAAAGAGTGTTTTGCTAACATACCACATGGCATACATTAGAATCTTCAAGGCATCATGTGATTTAATAATCAGGCAATCAAGATTTCTCTAAGTGTCTACTAAATGTCTGATACTTGGCCACAAAATGTTTTGAACCATTTCTCATGGATTTTTTAACATCTCCAGACATCATATCAGCTATTTGTATTACAAAGTGGATTTTTGTTTAGTTTTTAATTGTGGCAGTATTGAGAGAACTAAACCAAGGTCTTACGCACTCTGGGCAAGCCCACGGTCACTTAGCTGCAGCTATAGCTACTCTGTGATTTCATGCCTCAGGAAATAGATTCAGAAGAGCAATGTTTTGCTCAGGAACTCAAGTCAATGACAAAATTTCAGTTTTGAAGTTATTTGTGTGATATTCCACCGCCTTACAGTTGAGAAAATAGACATTGTGCAACTATGGAGGCATTTGCTTGACTCCTTAGTTTCCAGAACCCTATTGAAACACGAGAGATGATGACGGTAACAGTTCTTTGGAAAGATCAACAAAGTGGATAATGTTTTGGCTAGACTAGATGGACTAGTCTAGTGAAGAGTCACATGACCAGATTAGGAATGGAGGAGGGAAGAGAACCACTTGCCTTATAGGAATAGCAACAATTGTAAGGGAAAGCTATCAACAACTGTAACAAAGAGTGTCAAGAAACCTAAGAAATGAGTGTACTACTAGTGAAACGGTGACAGTCTGACTCAAGGAGAGGTAGAGTATCTGATTAGACCTATCACAACTAACCAAGTGGGCTCACTTTAATTGTGATGAGCTTACATCATAGAGTTACCTGCCTAGGACTGGTACCCCCACAAAGGCTTGTACCCTTCGTCAACGATGAATAATGGAGACAAATCCCCACAGACATGCTTCTGCAAGATAATCTGATTAAACAGTTCTTCGATCAAGCGTCCCCTCTCAGATGACCCTATGCTGTGCCAAGCTGACAGTGAAACCGTCTAACCTGCCAAGTATCGGAGGTCACCCACACTACAGTTAGCTGCAGCCCACTCATCAGCTGGTTCCTGTTGTGACCCCATGTGCTTATAGCTTCATGGGAAGAGGTTATTGTACCACATAGTATTAGCATCAGGAAAAAAAAAATCAAAATTGGAGGTTCGGTTTCTGCTGAATATACATTATTTTCATCATTAAAAAACTGAAGAATCATAAATCAATCCACTGTTATCTGGGGCTATCTGTACTTAGAAATATAGTTCAACAAAGAGGCACAAAGTTCTCAAATTGACCCCCAAATACTCCCCCCCAAAAAACCGGCTGAAGGGAATGAAATGGTCAAAACAGCTCCTAGAATTCATAAATGAGCGGCCTTAACTGTTAAGCTGACAGGACTCTCTGAGTAGATCATCTGGAAATACAAGATATCCAAATAGTCAACTTTTTCAATAGTTTTGAAAAAGAATAGAGTTGGAGAACACATTCTTTTAATATTAATACTCACAGTAAAGCTGTGAACTAAGACTGTGGTACTCAGTCATTCAGTAGCCTGGAAGCCTGGAAATAAATGTGCTCTCTATGGTTAGTTGAAATTTTTAAATTAAGTTTTTGTTTCCTTCCAATTGACAAATAAAAATTGTGTATAATCATGATATGCAACATGATATATATATATATATGTATATACACACACATACATACATATATACATACATACATAAACATTGTAATAGTTAATCTCAGTTGTCAACTTTATGAGATCTAGAATCAGCTGGGATATGGGTCTCTGGGCATTCTTGTGGGGAATGACCTTGATTGGGTTCACTGAGGTGGGAAGGCATGTTCTATGGGTGGTATTGTCTCTTGGGCTGCGATGCTAGGCTGTATAAGTGGAGAAGTGAGGTGAACACAGGCATCCATCACCTTCTGCTTCTGGATTTTGCATGAGTGTGACCATCTGCCTTAAGCTTCTGTAGCCATCACCTCCCACCACAGTGACTTGTGAACTAGAACTATGAGCCATTTCTCCCTTACTGTGCCTCTGCCACAGCAGCAAGGAAAGTGGCTAGGACAGCCATGGAGGGTCAAATCCAAGCTGTTAAACATATGCATTCTCTCACATATGTATCTTTCTTTTTTTTTTTTTTTTTTTTTTTTTGAGGTAACAACACTGAATCTGCTTTCTTGGCATTTTTGAAATGTGTAATGTACTCCAGTTAAGTATGGTCATTCTTTCCTACAACAGATCTCTTGGATTTAATTCTAACTGAAATTTTGTATCTGCGTCTTTCTTCTCTCCCAGTCTCTATTAACCATTCTATTCTCGGCTTCTATGGGTTCAGCTTTTTATAACTGCACATATAAGTGATTCTATGTATCACTTTTCTTCTGAGACTGGCTTGTGCTCTAGTTAGGTTTTTATGGCTGTGATAAAACTTTATGATCACTAGCAACCTGAGGAGGACATGGTTAGTTTGGCTTTCAGTTCCAGTTCACTGTGAAGGGAAGCCAGGGTAGGAGCTCAGGGCAGGAACCTGGAGTCAGGGACTGAAGCAGAGGCCTTGGAGGAACATTGCTTACTGGCTTGCTTACCCTGTTAATTAATTACTTATTTACACTCCAACCATGGTTTTCCCTCCTTTCCTCACTCCCTGTCCCATCCATTCCTCTCTTTCTCTTCAGAAAAGGCCAGAACCATCTGCCCATTGTGGTGGCACCATGCACTGGGGCTTTCCATATCAATCACTAATCAAAGAACTTGGCCCACGAATTTGCCTACAGGCCAATCTGATGAAGACACTCCCTCCGCTGAGATTCCCTCTTACCAGATGTGTTTAGGTTTGTGTCAAATTGTCAAAAACTAGGCAGCACAGCTTGTTTACCGTAATGGACTATCCCCCAGATTAATTAACATCGTCAAAAACGACTTCTTTCCACTTCTTTCTACTCCACATTTTCCTTACTTTTTGTTTATTGACAAGGCTCCTAGGTTGGGTCTATTTTGGTTGTTAATAATAATACTGTACAGGGCTGGAGAGATGGCTCAGCGATTAAGAGCACCGTTGCTCTTCTAGAGGTTCTGAGTTCAATTCCCACCAACCACATGGTGGCTCACAACCATCTGCGATGGGATCTGATGCCCTCTTCTGGTGTGCAGATGTACATGCGGAGAGAGCACTCATATACATAAAATAAATAAATAAATCTTAAGAAAAATACTACTATACAGAACATGGTATATAGGTGTCTTTTTTGATAAGCTACCTTGAATTCTTTGGGATCTAAACCTATTACTGTATCTATTAAATTGTACTGGAGCCCTATTTTAAAAATTTTGAGGACCTTCTATAGTGTTTTCCAGTTTCCGTTCCCAAGACAATAAAAGGGCGGGGAGGGGGCAGTTAGAATTTTCAACCTATGGTTCTGGACCAGGTAGATAATTCAAATGGAAAAGAATAAATGTGGACTCCTATTTCATACCGCAATAAGATTAACAAAAATGTTTCAAAGGGTTAAACATAAGATGCAAAACCAAACAGGAAAATATACATACAACGGGGCAAACATGACATGCTAACACGTCCAGCTTCCAGGCGCTCTGCTTGGATATGAATTACCAGAACCCGAGTTCTTACCTTCCCTGTAGCCTCTCTGATTCTAACCCCCAGCGTCTCTACTGTAGTGTAGCTTCGGCTTTGCTCTCACAGTTCCACGTGTGACTCTACCAGGGGCTACTTTCTTGGACTCTGAGCTTCTGGCACACCGCCTGGTCTCCCCCAGGTTTCCTTTGAAACCTCACTAGAAGCCTCTAAGCCCCTGTAACTCTTGCATTTTGCCTGCTTGCAAAACCAGTGACTCATGGGAGAAGTCAAGGGCTGCTGCTGCTGGGAGTTAGTTGGTCTTGGGTCACTGCAGTTCACAGGTGCAGTGGTTTCTGAATATCCAGCTGCCCTAGGCAAGCATGAGTAAGCAGAGCGCGTGAAAGCCCCTTCTCAGGCTCTTCCCTTGAACTTCGTTGAACAAAATGTGTACTTCTACACTACAGAGCCTGCGGTGGGTGGGACCGCTCTCATACTGTTCCAGTCGAGTGCGCTTGGCTTATTTTCTCCCTCCTTGTACATCTTTGTCGGAAAGATCGTGCATGTTTCTTTTCTGGTTAAACTTCAGTTATTTTAAAAGCTTGCTTCTCTGCTCCACCTTGATTTAGATCTGCACACTGGAACTAAGTAGTGAGCGATCCCATTGTCACAGTCTAAATGCTGTGCTGCCTAGGGTGGTTCTCCTTGCTAGATAAGCTAACTTGTCTCCCACGGAGTCTCAGGGATAGACAGCGTGCATCCAGATGCTATACCATAACACCACTAATTCCCAACAGAGCTCTCACTTCTGGCTGAAACCTCCTCATCAGTCTCTGGCTCTTAGGTTCCATGTTCCATTTTGATTTCTGAGTTCCTGCCAGGAATTTCTCATCAAACTCTGCTTACTGCTTATTAGGTCCCCCACCCCCTACAGCCTATCCCCCAAACTTTCTGCAAACGAATTCAAAAGTTTCCCATAGCATCTCTGCTATAGCAATGATGTAGGCAGCCTCTTTGCTTACTTCCTGTCGGCTGATGCCCTGAGTTATCCATCATCCCTCTGGTGTTTGCTTTTCTCTTACATAGAAATCTAAGGAAAGTGGCGTCTCTCCCAGATGCCTTGAATGGCTGGCTTCTTCCACACTGTGCTCTTGAACCTTGTGGCTACGTGAGGAATGGTCCAGCCTTCAGTGGTACTTTGAGTCCTGGGTGTTCTGGGATCTTGAATTGTTTCTTAGGGGCACAGTGGAGACTCCTCGAACCTCTGGTGAGCCCTTCACACTCAAAGCCATGAGTGATTCATGAATCTCAGGGTGAGAAGGGATTTCTGGTTAATCAGGGCATTGGATGTGTAAGCTACGTTGGCAGGAGCTTTACCGAATGTAGCATGACTAGAAGGGCACTATCTGGAAGCCCAGTGATTTAATGAATTTAGATATTATTAGCAAATATTGAAACCTAATGGGTTACTTTCCATGCGGATGAAAGGTTAAATTTTATTTATTTATTTATCTATTTATTTATTTATTTATTTATTTATTTATTTATTGTGCCTGCGTGTCCATGTGTGTGCATTCGTATGTATGTGGGAGCGTGTGTGTGTGTGTGTGTGTGTGTGTGTGTGTGTGTGTGTGACTGTTGACATGAGGTATCTTCCTCCATTGCTCTCGACTTTACTGAGACAGGTCTTATACTGAATACAGAGCTTAGCAATTTTAGCTTGTTTTGAGGATCCTCTGTTTCTGCTTCCAAGTGTTAGGATTCCTGACAGCATTTATCCGCACACTAGGGATCTGAAGTCCAGCCCTCACACTGGTATGGCAAATGCTTTATCCACTGAACCATCTCCCCAGCCCTGAGCTTAGATATTATTGGGCGTAGAATGATATTTAGTATAGACCCAACTCTCAATACACCCTTCCCATCTATCTCCACTGAGATTTCACTTCTTGGCAATTCTCTCCATAGAAATTCTAGAAATTGCTTTACTAAGTTGGTTAGGTATGGCAACTCAATACACTTGTTAGATGCTTATTCCAGGGACCCAGATTCTCTGTGCACAAGTATCAAAGTCTCAAAGGAGATAAATCCTGCTCTGTTTAGTTCAGATAAGAATGGTATTTTTTTTTTACAAGAAACTTGGCTAGAGATCCGGAGTCGAACTGCAGATTAGCTTGACTGACAGAAAAAATTCTTTGGTCTATTTTTTTTTTTTTAATTTCATCTCCTGAGGTATTTTTAGAGGAACACATTCCAAGTGTACAGTGTGGTCATTCTGAGCTGTCACAAGTGCTGCTTGTCGCAGAGACCTGTTTTTACTGTCCTATGGCACACTCTCTGGCTGTCATTGCTCTTGGTCCCAGGAGGCAGGCTCGGAATGAGAGGCTGTGTCTTAGTCAGTTCAGATACATAACTCTTCAACAGTGATGTCTCCCTAGATCCATCCAGCTTGTCCCTAGCCCTGTCTCTGCTCAGAATTCTAGTGACATTTTGAAAATTCGAGTTGGCCACATCCTTCTTTCTCCATACAGCATCCCGGGACTTCAGCTGCTCTTAGAATACAGCAGAATTCTGACATGATTTTCTCTGCTTCTCTAGTCAGGATTAGAATTTTTTCTGTTGCTCCAGGGCTTCTATGCCTAGGCCACCTTAGTTTGCTGTCTGTTCTTAACCAGCCCATACACGGGTGTGAGTGCATGGTATAGACACAAACACACACACACACACACACACACACACACACACACACACATACACACACACACACACACACACATTGTTGTCTCTGGCTGGAAGGTTCTGTTCTATTCTCTTGGGACAGTCCTTACTTTTCTACCAAGCCACTTTGCTGTATCACATGAGCTCACAGCATTGGCCTGTTTTCTACACAAGGCAGTAAATGCCACACAGGGAGAGTCTATCCTCATTTTTGCTTGGATAAGAGGTTTAACACCATGAACACATCCATTGTCTCTATGGGATTACTGTGACTTCTCCTTCTTGCATCCAGTCCCTACAGTCTAAAATCTCCTCCCTGTCTGAGCATTGTTATTTATAGAAAGAAGTAATCTGCATTTAGTTTCCTAGTGTCTTTTTCTCTTTTTGGAGTGATCCACACCCTGTTCTAAGGCCACTCTGTTCTCTGAGTGAGATCTTGCTGCTCTGACCATCTCCAAGGCTCTTAGACCATCCAAGCTCCCCTCTCAAGCAGAACTCCAAGCTAAGGCCCCAGGCACAGCGTCAGGAAGAGCCAAGGTGCATAAGAACTGACTTTCCAGTGATGATGACAGTCACTAAGGGCCTGCTTGAAGTGTTTCTGTAGCTGTCTTCAGACACACCAGAAGAGGGCATCGGATTCCATTACAGATGGTTGTGAGCCACCATGTGGTCTCTGGGAATTGAACTCAGGACTTCTGGAAGAGTGGCAGTCAGTGCTCTCAACCGGCTCAACCGCTGAGCCATCTCTCCAGCCCAAGACATTGCAGGTTAATTATCAGAAACTATGATGTGCAAAGTTAGTCTAGAAAAACAGAGATTGGCTAATTGACTCATGACAACAACGCTGATTTCCTTGTAGATTTTTTCCCTAATATTAGTTTTCTAAAGTTATGAATGTATTTGCAGAATCTGCTGTGGCGAAACTGCGCTGTTTGACGACTGCGTAACAGCATTTGTTCTGGAATGGTAGCTTTGCTTTCCCTCACTTCCTACACCGTCATTGACTTTCACGACATCCCATTTCCTTCTTCATCTGCTGTTATAACAAATAAAATACCAAGGCCCTTCCCAGTCCTGATGTAGAAAGTGCAGTTTCTCTCATGGCAAGGGACTCACAGCTCCTGATTTAATGAAGTAAAATTTATTAATTTAATTAATAAAAATAATGTAGCCTTAATCAGTGAAGTCCAGTTCTCTAGTTTATCCAATTTACTCTAAAAAAACACAAGCAAGCAAGCAAGCAAACAAACAAACTGCCCCAAGCCTGTCATTTCTGATATCTGGACAGCCTATGTCAAACAATAACACCTGTCTGTGAATACCTCCCTGATCAGGTGATGCAAGCCCAGTGTATCAAAACAGAAACCGAGTTCTACCTGCGCAGCCGCAGCGAGATAGTGGACGGAAAAGGCCACACCATGGGGGCACTGTACTGGCAGCTGAATGATATCTGGCAGGCTCCTTCTTGGGCCTCTCTTGGTAAGTATCTCTTTGTGTGAGAGAAATCAATGCCTGTATGGAGAGGGACTAGGAAAACATGGAGCCTGAAGAATCAGGTTCCGTCAAGGAGAGCTGGGCCAAAGAGGCTATTCCCTGAACCCTCAGTGAACTTGGCTGGCCCCAACAGTCTTTCCGTGAGCCTGCTATTCTCGGCAAAGTTAACAAGCAGGCTGTGGAGGAGTGGGTTCGGGTACAGAGATCCCAGGTGTGATTTGGGGTGGAGAGATGTGTGAATGGACCAAAGGTGTCTTCATCAATCACTCTTACTCTCTTACCTCACTCCCACCCCAGACCTGGAGCTCTCAGAGCTCATGAATTCATCGAGGCTGGCCAGTCTGCAAGCCCCAAGGATCCCCAGTCTCTGCTTTCCCAGAGCAAGGTGTGCTGTCATGCCCAGCTGTTTACATGGGTGCTGAGCATCTGAACTTGCATGGCAAGCAGTTTACCAATTCCCCATCCTCACTGCATGAACCCTGCCGCAGTCCTGATCTCCTAATCTGCATTTACTTCAGGTTTTATTTCAGGGCCTTGTACTGCGTGGGAGAACTCTGCTGAGCACAAGGTTGCTTCATGTATGTGTCAAAGTGTCCTCACTTGATGAATCTGACCCAACACTATAAAATGCTCACTATATGCTCCGCCTGTGCCTTGGAAAAGGTAGCACGGTGAGAGCTGAACGTAGGAAAGGTTGGCCCCCTGAACCGGCTCAGCTAGCAATGGGCGACACACTTGGCGTGGAATTTGCAGTTAGAACGACTTCATCTGTGTTTGTCTCTCTTAAAAACTAAGGGGTCATAACGGGTTTCTGACCTTCGGTAGAGGGACTCTAATGGTTGACATATGTCATACACCATATGTGAGACTTTAAGTTACCCCAGGAGCCATCTCCCATTAGCAGAAAACTTCCCCAGTAAAAATCCAGCGGGACTGGCTTGTCTGTATCATGCCTCTCCCACCAATCGCTGCTCTAAGAAAACAGGAACCCTTGGGAATGAGATTTTCAGACATGAAATTTTGCAAAACTAGAAAGAATTGGGGTCTTATCTTTCATTTACCTCCACAACTTGTACCATATACATCGTGTGACCACCTCCCCGTCTCTGGTCTCTGTCTCTCTCAGCGGAGGCAACTGTGTGCAACTGTGCGCCAGGCTCTGTCCTAGGCTTTCTCCTGCGCACCACCCCTGAAGGGCTGTGTTCTGCTTTTGCAATGAAGAAAGCAGTCTGCAGAAGTCAGGCAGCGAGCTCAGTGCCCCAAGGCTCAGCGAGCTTTGGACGCTGCTTGAATCGCTCCAGTTTTGCCTCTTTAAGTACAGTCTATTAATCATTGCACTCTTTGATTTATTGCTTCAAAATGGCTTAGTCACCAAATTGCTTTATAATTGACAAAAAAAAAAAGGTTAATCAGGATGTTTTTCTAAAAATCATGCAGCTGGAAAAAATTGTTATCTGTTTAGTTAATTAAATCTTTACTTCATTTCCCCCCTCCTTCAGACAGGAGCTAACAATATCTTCTAGAAATCTCATTCCCTGTCTTAACAAAACTAAGATTTATTTTATACATCCACTTCATGGAGAAGGTTAATTTTTTTCCCTACTCGTTTTTCTTTGTCTTGTTCTCCTGGCCTGCAGAAGTGCTTCTTTATTCGGGAGAATCTTCGCTCTCAAATTTTGAGAAAGGAAGGACATTAAAAGGTTGAATGATAAGCTGTGGTGATGTGAATGCGAAATATACCCCATAGCCTCGTGTATTTAAACACTTAGTCCCCCACTGATAGTACTGGCTGGGGAGGTAATGGAATGTTTAAGAGGAATAGCCTCAGCCGGGCTGTGGCGGCGCACGCCTTTAATCCCAGCACTTGGGAAGCAGAGGCAGTCGGATTTCTGAGTTCGAGGCCAGCCTGATCTACAGAGTGAGTTCCAGGACAGCCGGAGCTATGCAGAGAAACCTTGTCTCAAAACAAAACAAAACAAAACAAAACAAAAACAAAAACAAAAAGAGGAAAAAAAAAAAAAGTGTGGCCTTGGTAGAGGAACGAACTACACCTCAGGAGGCAGGGCTTCGCAGGTGTAGAGCCTTGCCCCACTTCCTGCTGCTTCTCTCCGCTTCCTCTGTGTGGCTAACATGTGACCACTTAGCTCCTCCTACCATACCTTGGCTTCTCCACACTGTAGATGCTCTCTCTGGAACCTTAAGCCCACACAAATCCTTTCTTTTGGTTATGGTGTTTTATAATAGCAATTCAAATATAGCCAATTCAAAGACGCCGAAGGAGGTCCAGCCTACTGGACATCTGAACAAGGCACGGATTCTACAGAGTTCTAACACGTTCAGATTATATTTGAGAAAGTATTAATTGCCATGAACTTGGATGTTTAATCTGATTCCGAGGAAACTGTGTGTGTAGTGCCTGTTTTGCTTTGCTTAGAAGATTTTGTAGCCATGGGAAAAGGAGAATGAAGTCTAGGTAAATCATAGGAATGAAAATTTGCAACAAGCATCGGTTCATGCTGCCAAGGACCCTCTCCTTTATGTGTGAGTGGTAAAAACGAATGCTGGTTGCCAGCATACCGGTTTCCTCTTGTCATTCCAGCTTGAAGAAGCTGAACTTTGAAAGCCTAGGGGTTAGGGCCAACCTGGATCTTATCTCAAATGAAACAAAGCAAAACAAACAAAATCAAAAGTGCATCGATTCTCATGAAACAGTCTCCAGGCCTGGTGCTCGAGCCCTTAGAACACTGAGTTCACCCCACCACAAACTCCCTCTCACACACGTGTTTCAAAAACTTCTGACCAGCCAGACTACCGCTCATGTAGACCCTGCCCCCAGCTGCCTGGTCCTGGTGTCTCTGACTCTCTTGGCTATTTTCAGAGTACGGAGGAAAATGGAAAATGCTGCATTACTTTGCTCGGCGTTTCTTCGCTCCACTGTTGCCAGTAGGTTTTGAAGATGAAGGTGTTTTTTATGTCTATGGTGTGTCAGATCTTCACAGAGACTACCGCACAAAGCTCACTGTGAGTTACTTGGATTTTTTTTTTTTTTTTTTTTTCCGTCTCTAAAGTTGAGGGCAACTTTTAGATGACTTCTTTAATTGTTTGGTGATATATTCTTTTTTGGGGAACGAACAAAGGAGAAGTTAATCCGCCTCAAAATGCTTTTAATATTTGTAGCCTATGCTTGGCTGTGTGGACATACACTGTTCAGGCTAATGTCTGCCGTGTATTATATAACCTGAACAAAGCTGTTATCGTCTTGGGGATTCAATTCCCTCAGTTGTCAAATAATACTAGTCTGTCTCCCTTAGTATTATCTATGAAAAATGAATAAAAGAATTACATGAAGAACTGTGTAAAGTGCAAAGTGCTATGTATGTAAGTGTAACATTATCACTGTGAGAAGCTGCGACTAGTCCACATTTCACAGAAGTGGTTAAGGGAGCTTGGTAAAGTTGAAGTCAGTAACACTATCCAGAACAGGTACATAGAAAAATAAACTTGTATCGTAAGTTTAAGTAAAAAGGAAGACTTAGAAACCGTTGGCTGTCTCCAGTTTAGACAATGCTACTAACACTAGAAACAGTTTCCAACTATAGAAGACCTGCAAGGTGCTGAGTTCTTGCCATTTTCAGTTCTCATGACAGCCATTACAGTCTTGAATGTTGTTCTCCTCATTTTATACACGGACAAATGGATCCTGGGTAATGAAAGTTGAGTAAATAGTTACATGGCGTGGCTAGAGCTTCAGGGGGCTGGGGTGCAAAGGCGGGTGTTACAGTCGATCAGTTGTTCGGTTCTGCTGTTCAGCTGTCCAGCCAGTGTTCCTCTCTAAACAGACAAGCGAAGCCGTAGGCAAGAGTGGTCCTTGTCATTCTTTTCTCCCCAGGTGACGCTCCATCACTGGAGTTCCCCGAAGCCTTTGTGCTCCTTCGTGAATTCAAGTATTGTGATTAAGGCCGGGGAGGCGGTGGTTCTGTTCCAGAAGCCGGTGTCTAATCTGCTGAAGAGATGCAGGGGATGTACAAGGGAATCATGTGTGGTTTCCTTTTACCTTTCAACTGACAAAGACCTCCTCAGCCCAACCAACTACCATTTCCTGTCCTCCCTGAAGGATGCCGAGGGACTGGTCAAGGCCAACATCACTGTAAGTGTCTCTTGTCTGGGGTCCCAGGGGCCTGTGGGGTGTTCCTTTTCATGGGCAAGCGAGCTGTTTCCTGGTACTTTCCCTCTTAGTACTGTTGTTAGCCTGTGACCTGGGGATGGTTCTTCTCTTCCTCCTGGATGCTAAGACTGAGTCATTTTATTTCTACTTCAGGGTTTGTCTGTAATCAGTTTCTGCCACACTGTGCTGTCCTGTTCTTACCTTTCCCTGGTAGGGCTACAATGGTGGTGTGAGGGTGGCATCTAAGTCTACACAGATTGCATCTCCACTGGGCTCCAGGCTCTGTTCTCAGCATGCTGTTACATAAGCTCTGGCTTTCGAGATCTCCCAGACCGGCTGTGATCTTGTTTTGCAAGTGAGATAACCAGTGCGCAGAGGGTTAGGCTGCAAGCCCAGAGTTCCAAGGCCCAGGAAGAACAGTGATTGAATCAGTCTCATTTGGCTCTAGTGTACTTCATTAACTACTCCTCTGTCTTTGATTCATTGCTTCAAAGTCCCTTAATCACCAAATCTCTTTATAATTGGCAAGGAGGAAAAAAAAGGATAATCAGGACTTTTTTTTTTTTTTTTTTTTTTCAAATTAGTGCAGCTGATAAAGTTGGCACCTGTCTAGTTGATTGAAAACCTTTCCTTCGTTCTCTCCCCCACCCACCTAAAAACGTACAATATTTTTCTAGAAACGTTCAGTCTCTGTTTAGCCAAATTTAAACTTGTTACATAGCTTAATGAAATTTTTTTTAAATTGGCTTTAGGAAGGATAATTTTTTTTAAGGCCTTTTTTTAAAAAAAAAAAAAAAAAAGAAGGTAAAACAACTGAAAACACACCTTTTCTGGAGCACAGAGGCAGAACAGAGATAAGAAAGTCACTAGGAGCCGGGCGGTGGTGGCACATGGCTTTAATCCCGGCACTTGGGAGGCAGAGGCAGGCGGGTTTCTGAGTTCGAGGCCAGCCTGGTCTACAGAGTGAGTTCCAGGACAGCCAGGGCTACACAGAGAAACCCTGTCTCGAAACAAACAAACAAACAAACAAACAAAAACAAAAAAATTAAATAAATAAATAAAATAAAAAGAAAGTCACTGTGTCACTATGTGCTTATGTCAATTTCTATTTTCCTTTTCTAAACAGCAAAGCAAGAAACAACCTGTGCTGTCTTAATGTGAAACTGTCCCCAAACGGCTTGTGTATTTGGCCCCCAGTGGGTAATGCTGTTTGGGGAAGTTTAGGAAGTTCAGCCATCTTGGAGATAGGCCTTTGAGAATTTAAAACTCACCCTGTTTCTAGTTTGCCCTCCCTGCTTTGTGCTTGTGGGTCCGATAAGCGCCCTCAGCTTCTGTTCGGGATACCAGGCTGCCTGCTGCTTGCTGCCAGGTCTCTGCTCTGCCACGATGGAATCTTAACACCCCATGTGTAGGAGCCCAAACAAACCCTTCTGGGTGTTACCCTGGTGTTTTGTCACAGTGACTGATGGATGGCCATAGATAGCAAGGACAGCTAAATAACGGTCACGTTCAAGATCTATCAGCTTATGCTGTTAAAATCGAAGTGGTTGGTTGATGTCATTGGTAAGACGGCTCAGTCTCAAAAGTGCTAGTAAACATGGACACCTGAGTTTGATTCCCGAAACCCAGGTAAAAAGCCAGTTGTGGCAGCTTGTTTCTGTAATCCTAGCAGTGGAGAGGCAGAGACAGGGAGGAGTCCTAGGCCTCGATGGCCAGACAGTCTAGCTAAACTGGAGAGCTCTAGACTCAGAGACCCTGTCTCGAAAAATAAAGTGAATAAGGAACTTAAGAGGCTACTTGACCCTGACCTGCGGTCTCAGTGTGCTTACTTGTGCCGGTGTGCAAGCGTCACACACACACACACACACACACACACACACACACACACACACACACATCTCATGCACACACCCCTAAAAGACTTAATTCATTTATTTGTTGTTTTAGCTAGGTTTTGGTTACTCATGATAATTGGGGATCAGATAGCAGAAGGGTGTCTTGTTCTATTTCATTAGCCTATCAATGAAACTCATCCTTCTAATAATGTTGATTAGCCCTTACGGTTAAGAGGTACTTATTGTGTCCGTCTCTGGGAATCCAGAGCTTAAGGTCAAACTCCAGCTCTGCTGTAAGGCACACAGCGATGTGACTTTTTTTTCTCCCAAGTAGGCATCAGAGAAAGCTAGGCCCTGGTGCCTCTTTTGGCCTGGGCTTCCAGCAGTAGCAGCCAAGGCTTCCCCCTCGTGCCTCCTGACTCGAGTGGGGTAAACCATATGATCTGCTTGCTTGTGTCTGAATTGGGGTCTTCACTGGAAGAGAAGGTGCTGTGATTTGGAAGATGCGCTGTACCTTCATTCCTGGGTTTAGGAGCTCTTCATTCCTGTGTCATTGTGCTCTGAAGCTAGGTCCAGTCCGGATCCTTTGAAACAGTCATGGAAGGCACCAAAATGCCAAGTGCCCCTTTCTTGGGCTTTCAGCTTCTCAGAGATATTTTCCTTAATAATTAGCATTTATGCATTCCCTTGGTTCGAGAGGACAATTGGTAATTTTCCGTAGGCTTAAATCATTTTCCAGATACTGGCAAGTGTCACAACTGCACAGGATATATAGGACTTCGGCAGTTCAGCCCGAAGTGTTGGGAAATGCAGTTTTTATTAGGCCTATATAAATGTCTAGCTGACAGATGTAGACTTTAGCTCTTTTGCATCCTCCGTTTCACTTACCTTTTTTATTTTTCCAGGTCAACATCTCTCAGAAGGGCGATGTTTTCGTTTTTGATCTGGAAACGTCCGCCGTCGCTCCCTTTGTTTGGTTGGACGTGGGAAGCGTCCCAGGGAGATTTAGCGATAATGGCTTCCTCATGATTAAGAAGAAGCGCTCGGTACTGTTTTACCCTTGGAAGCCCACCAGCAAGAGTGAGCTGCAGCAGGCCTTCAGTGTCACCTCCCTGACAGATACCTACTGAAGGGACGTGGCTTATATTTCAGTGGACACTGGGGACCAAGCCTTTCTAAAGCATGGCTGGAGGGGAAGGCAGCCTAAGGGAAAGGTAAAGAAGCAGCTGATGCCCGGGGCGCCATGACTTCCCGAGCCTCCAGTATGAACAGTGACTACTGTTCATCCATTTGATGTCCTTAGACAAGGTCATGTCCGGGGACTCTTGAATCTCCCACGATTGTGGGTTTTTTAGAACTTTGTTCCACAGTTAAAGCACAACCAGGAGAGTTCTACTACCCAATGACCTTTTGGGGAACCACTAGATTGTGACACGATTGTATTGTAAGGCCATGGAAAAATACTGGCTGATCCCTGGCTGCACCGGGTTCATGAGAAACTGACCCCAGGGGTCCCCCCGAGACCATTCCTCAGAACTCAATATTCCAGGAGATGGCCCACCACAAAGAGCAGCCATTGCCAAAGATAGCTGAACGAGCTAATCCGTGTAGAGGGTATGTTTGCATAACGGTTTACTGGAATTCCCCTAGACCCCTGCCTGCTTTCGGTCTTTGGGCTTAAATACTTGCCTTAACAGCCACTCGGGGTTCTGCTCCTTCCCAAAGGCAGCTGTTCCCCCGGCGTGCTGAACCAGTAAAAATCCTCTTGCTTTTGCAACGAACTTCAGACTCTTGGTGGTCTTTGGGCGGAGGTCCTGAGAGAAAGACTCTGAGGGTCTCTCAGTACATGTGGAACTAAATGTGGAGGTTCTGAAGTAAGGTAGGCCTTTCATAGCACTAGGAATTCTACCCACTGAAGGTGAAGTGTGTGGCTGCGATTGCCAGAGGAAATGGGAGCTCAGGTGCTACAGTAGAGATTGCCTGATGGCAGCCATATTGATTGTTAGTAGACATCGGAGGGGCCTGAATGTGGTATTTGATTACCATCTTCAGGTAGAATTCCCCTTTTCATATAGTTTGGCAATAACTCTTTTTCTTAAAGACCAAGAGAGTGATCTTTCTTTAAAAAGCAGTCTAGGCTGATTGTGCTGGTTCAGTCCTGTAGTCCCAGGACTCTGGAGGCAGAGGCCAGGAGGACCGCAAATTCAAAGTTGGCCCCTATTATACTGTAGAATTTTTCACCTCTCCTGGCCCTGAGTGATCTTGTGAGCTTTAGGCTTAACATTGATTCTGATGAACTCTCTAATCCAAAGGTAGGAGCTACATTTAAACTCATTGGCTCTGGTGTGGAAGTGGGAAAAAAAATGTCAATAAGTAGCTATTTTGGGCATTGGTTTATGGGCTTTTTGGTACTACTTTTATACTTTTTCTATATATTTTAAATTATATAAAAAAAAACCCCATAGGTTATATAGATTGCATTGACAACTTGAAAGTTTGTTTGCACTGTTTAACCATGTAATAAACATTTCATTGCATGCAATGCTGCATTGAACATTCATGTCTGCTTGACAAATGAGAGAATTTGAAGACAATAAACCCAAGATTACTGGAACGCATTCACAATTACTTAGTGGAATGGAGTGGTAATCAGTATTTTATTTAAAACCGAGACTCATTAACTAATGGTTTTATTTTTAACACTGAGAATCTCTAGGCTGAGGAACTCTGTAAAGAAGATAAATACTACAGGCTATTCAGTCTTTTTCTTCAATACTTGTGGTGGAATTTCCCCCTAATGAATAAAGATTACAAGGAACCAATCGCTGGGCGAGTAGGCGGGACTTCCGGGTCTGGGGGCGGGACGGAAAGAGGAAACACAGGTAAAGAGATGGTCCTTTGGACTGTGGGAGCAAGGGAGGCAGGCATAGTGTGTCCGTTCGAGAGGCAGATCCCGCTATAACAGATCAGTTTATAAAATTAGGATGCTAGGTTCTCAGCGATTGTGTTACCTGTTGATTCTAAACTAAGATCGTGTGGTGTTTTCCATCACACAGTGACTCAACTGGGTTCCAGAAGGTAATGGCTGCAGAGTGTGGTGTGTGAGAGTGCACCCCAGCCAGCCGTCAGCCTTGGGAACTTAGCAAGTCTTGTGGAGAGAGAGAGTGACTTCGGAGCTCCCGAGAGGCAGAACTAGCCTGGATGAGTCAGGCCCTCTCTAAAAGGAATAATGTGGTCTCGATCTGTCTGCCGAGCTGAAAACAGACCAAGGCTGCCGGCCGGTGCCTAGCCAGCATTAGCATGGATTTGCTTTTTCATATTTCACGCAACAAATACGCAAGAGCTTTTTCACTATACAGACACATACAAACATAGACTCTCACACGTGTAAGGTTTCTCAAGGGCTACACCCTGCAAGGAGCTGAGGGCAAGGGAGGACTTTGCTCTTCTCTAACTGGGTGGGGGAGTTCCCTGTGGGTCTGTAAAGTAGGATTTGGAATTGATAGACTAGCAGCCATACACAATCTGCATCCTGTGGGAAGTGTGTACCCAGCCCAGCAGGGTAAAACTACTTAATTTTAAATGCGTGGGACCAAATTCTGAGGTATTAGCTACCTTCTGAAGAAGAAGGGTGCAGTCATTAGTTCCAGAGGAAACAGGGGATCTCTAGTCTAGGACTAGAGATGTGGCTTCAAAGTTAAGAGCACTCGCTGCTTTTTCAGAGGACCAGAGTTAGGTTCTCAGCACCCAGGCTAGATAGCTTTGCAGCCTGTAAGACCAGGTCAAAGGGATCTGATACCCTCTTCCGGACTATGTGGGTACCTCACAATATAGTGTGTATGCATGCATATACACACATGCACATATATGTAAAAATTATGAGACTCCTTTTTTTGAGGAACTTGTCGAATGGTTCTTTAGTGTGAGTTTTGCAGATAACATTGTGTCTCAATGCTGGCCATACCTTGTAATGTTTACTGTTGTGTTTCTGCCCAAACTAATACTGCAACCTGAACACAATGGCTTAACTTCTGCGTTGTCTCTTCTTGTGGTAAGATGGAATCAGTAATTCCTCTTGTTTTGTTTTTGCAAAATAAATGAAGTAATCTAGCTCAAAGATGTGGCTGCAGAGACCACAGGGCTGCCAGCCACAATTCTCATGATCCAAACCCACGTTCTGAGGCTTTCTAACTGCAGGACCTTGGGCAATAGCTTGAGTTTTCTTTGGCGGAACACAGTAATGACAGTAGCCAGCTGTTCTTCAGAGAGCCTTCGTGCCATTTCGACAGATGTTTTTGCCCTGTTTATGGTAGTAGATGGAGTCTGATGTGCTTACCCTTGGGTTTGGGTTCCTGAGTTCTTTCCTTAGTCCTGGTGGGAACAGTAGGCAAGGTAGAAATGGCAGGATCAGGTCTCACTCAGACAGCCTTGCAAAATGCGTTCCAGAGAGATCGGGTGGCAGGTCCCACTTTACAGAAGTGCATCTTCCCATTCCAGACAGGGAACAGGCCAACTAACTCTCTCATTCACTCGCTGTAATTCTTCTTCTCTCTTCCTTACTGCTTGCCTTTTCATTGTGAGACGTTGTCCGAACCCGGGAAGTCACTCAGAGAAGAAACAGAATGATGCCATTCCCTGTAGGAACGAAGGTGACCTGGAGAGACCAAGATATGTTCGCTAACGTCTCAAAGTGGCAGAGACCCGAAGTAGGACAGTTCTTCCCCTGGGCTACCTCAGGATTTGAGGCGTGCTTTCGGTTTAGGGAGATGTGGGGAGGAGAAACAGACCGGCATTGTTTGTGTTGGGAATTCAGGGCGTTTGATGTCACTCCTGGGCTGATCTTTGACTAAATGTCATTTTATCAGTGAGGATGGGAAACGGAAGTCACTAGGCAGAAAGGATACTTTTATGTCTTATTTATTTTTATTTTATGTGTATGAGTGTTTTGCTTGCGTGTCATCTATGTATGCCTCATGAGTGCCTGGAGCCATCAAAAGCTTTCTAGGTTCCATGGCACTTGCGTGCACATGGTGCATGCCAACAAGCAAGTATAGAAATAGAAACAATAAATCTCTTTGAAAAAAGAATTCCAGATTGCTGGGGCAGTGCTCAGGTCACTCCCATCTGCAGTCAGCTCTTATTATGGCCACCAGCCTTCCAGTTCCTTCTGAGATTCTACAGGGAGAGGGACATACTCTTGAAAGCCCGTTGGTGAATCTGTAAATAGATAGCCCAGGTGGGTGGGGCTGGTGTCTTAGTCAGGGTTTCTATTCCTGCACAAACATCATGACCAAGAAGCAAATTGGGGAGGAAAGGGTTTATTGAGCTTACTTTCACATGGCTGTTGATCACCAGAAGATGTCAGGACTGGAACTCAAGCAGATCAGGAAGCAGGAGCTGATGCAGAGGCCATGGAGAGATGTTCCTTGCTGGCTTGCTTCTCCTGGCTTGCTCAGCCTGCTCTCTTATAGAACCCAAGACTTCCAGCCCAGGGATGGCACTACCCCTTTGATCACTAATTGAGAAAATGCCCCACAGCTGGATCTCATGGAGGCATCTCCCCAACTGAAGCTCACTTCTCTGTGATAACTCCAGCCTGTGTCAAGTTGACACACAAAACTAGCCAGTACAATTGACCCCTTGTCAACTTGACACACAAACATATCACTATTAAGCCTCAACCCTTATGTTCTTATTCATCCCCAAGATCTAAAGTCCCACAGTCTTTACATATTAAAAGTCCAATCAATTTAAAATGTCCAATAACTTTTAAAATTCAAAGTCTCTTAACTGTGGGCTCCACTAAAATACATTTTTCCTTCAAGACGGAAAAATATCAGGGCACAGTCACAATCAAAAGCAAAACCAACTGGGATCCAACTCACGATCTTCTGGGCTCCTCCAAGGGCTTGAGTCACCTCTCCAGCTCTGCCCTTTGTAGCACACATCTTGTTTTCTGGGCTCCAGATGCCTGTACTTCACTGCTGCTGCTGTTTTTGGTGGTCATTCATGGTACTGGCATCACCAAAACACTGTCATCCCCTGTAACTAGGCTTCACCAATACCCTCTCATAGGCTCTCTTCATGGTGCCAGGCCTCAACTCCTTTGCATGACCCCTTCAGTCCTGGGCCATCAATTGCAACTGAGGCTGCACCTTCACCAATGGCCTTCTATGGCCTCTCACTGTGCTAAGCCTCAGCTGCTCTTCAAGACCCCTTCGTGCTGTCAAAACCAGTACCACCTGGGTGATTCTTACACATTACCAAGTCCTGCTGCAGCACAAAGTACAACCTTGGCTATCTCTGGAATACAGTCTCTTTGTGCTCTCAGAAAACACTCCCCAGAAGATGTTACCTCAATGATTCTGGTCTCTTCTTAATCACCGCTAATTTCTTAGCTCCAGCTAACCAGCATCAATAGTCCCAGTAATGCAAAGTTCTCTTTTTAGTAGTTCTGGTATCTTGTTAATCACAGCTGATACTTCAGCCCCAGCTAACCAGAACCACAGAATCTTCACAATCAAAACAACATGGCCCTGATAAGAGTCTTTAATCTTCCCTCTGAAATTTCACAAGCCGGGCCTCCATCTCTGCACTGTTCTCAACATGGTCTTCCAAGCTCCTACAGAATATCCCACATAGTTCTTAACAGCCAGTGACTGCTCTTCTAGCTCAAAGTTCCAAAGTCCTTCCACAGTCCTCCCCAAAACATGGTCAGGTTGTCACAGGAATACCCCACTTCTGGTACCAATTTGTCTTAGTCAGGGTTTCTATTCCTGCACAAACATCATGACCAAGAAGCAAATTGGGGAGGAAAGGGTTTATTGAGCTTATTTCCACATGGCTGTTGATCACCAGAAGATGTCAGGACTGGAACTCAAGCAGGTCAGGAAGCAAGAGCTGATGCAGAGGCCATGGAGGGATGTTCCTTGCTGGCTTGCTTCTCCTGGCTTGCTCAGCCTGCTCTCTTATAGAACCCAAGACTTCCAGCCCAGGGATGGCACTACTCCTTTGATCACTAATTGAGAAAATACCCCACAGCTGGATCTCATGGAGGCATCTCCCCAACTGAAGCTCACTTCTCTGTGATAACTCCAGCCTGTGTCAAGTTGACACACAAAACTAGCCAGTACAGCTGGGGTCTGAGAATGATGGGCACCAGGTGCCTTTCCCCCCAAGGACAGTTACAGAGCTCTACAGGTGGCGGGTGGAGAGATATCCTGCTGCTCATCTAATGGATACACGTCAGCCCTTGCTTCTTCTGCTACATCCTCCGAACCACACAGTCTTTCTGTGGAATTTCTTCCCTGGCTTCTGCCATCCAGGGATCAGAGGCAGCCTGTGAAGGGTGAAGGATAATGGTGCTTCCAGTTGTCCCCGCTTTCTCTGAGAACTGTAAGAAAGACCCCACGCCCTTCCCCATACTGGTTTGGACACCTGAGCCTTCTCCCACGCTGTCTGCCCACAGCATTAATCATTATGCCAATAGCCTTCTTACCCAAAAGGACAATCTCCCTTAGTGCCCTCCTTGACCCTGGTACCTGAAATCTTTCAGTAAGGCCATCTTATCCAGTATTTTAGAAAAGATGTTTTTGGAAACATGATAAAATGAAAACATTTCAAATGGGTCTCTAAAGGTTTTCTTTGTAATTGATACATAATGAAGAATACGAGATCAGCTGGTTAGCCGGGGGCTGGGCTCTGATATACGAGCGGTGAGTTAACCTGCCAAGGCATCTTTGAGCCCTTGAGCAGGAGCCAAACAATAATGGACTTGCAGAAATAAGGGCATTGTGTCATTGTCTCATGTTTGATAAATATCCTTCCTCATGTTTGTAGACAAGGGCCACCGTAAAGGGGAAGTTTGCAATAATAATGCAGTTTGATTCCTTATCCCTTTAACAAGATTTAGCAGGCTCCCTTGTGCTGTCTCATGCTGTGCATGGAATCCAAATAATACCACAGACATTACCCAGAGTTCTCAGGAAGGGGGACATTTCTGTTTGAAAACCGGCATGTGTTCTTGCCTTGAACATACTTTCGAGCATCCTCTTCTTATTCTGTCATTATTCATGACGGCCCTGGTAAAAATGATTGGATCCTGAGAGTCAATGCATACATTCCCCCTGGCTGGAGCAGTTCTTACCGGCTGGCGGGCCAACAGCCAGAGCATCTGCTCTAAGAGGAGGCTGTGACCTCCAGGGAGTGAACCATACTTGTTATATCAAACATCCTCCTCTTTGTCAGGGAGATGGTATATGGTGAAGCATGTGCCATAAGCTGATAGATTGATAGGAGTTTTCCTGCCTGACAGGAGGAGCTGGAGAGATAGCTCAGTTGGTTGAGAACACTTGCTGTTCTTCCAGGAGACCTGGATTTTGAGTCTCAGCACCCACAGTGGCTCACAGTCATCTGCGCTCTAACTGCCAAGGATGAGACACTCTTCTGACCTTGGGCGCCGGGCATGCAGGTGGTGCACGCTCGCTCATACAGGCAGGCGGCACTCATACACATAAAATATTCTTTGTAAAGAGAGATACTGGAAGTGAATCCTGCTACTGGGTGTCACTGAGAAACATCTATTGGAGGACTTGACACTTAAGACTGTTGACGAGACAGTGCTGGCAGGCACAGCGATGGTGTAGAAGCTCCTAAATTAACCCCCACCCACCGTCTCAGGTCTTCTTAAGAGTACAGCCAGAAAGGTCTCGTTTGTTTAATCCACTCGCAGGCAAGTCTTCTGACTTGACAGCCACAATCATCCTAATTGACACAATTAAAGTAATGAGCTCTAACATCAGACACACCTGTGTTTGAACACTGGGCCAACACTAGCAGGGTTTGAGTCTTTCTGTGTCATAATTTCTCTGTTCCCTATTTATATGTGTGGTAGATGTGTGTGGAGGCCAAAGGTCAGTGCTGGAATGTCTTTCTTGATCTCTCCCTGTCCAAGCCGGCTCAGTCAGTCAACAAGGTCTGGAGAAAGAGAGTGAGGACTGAAAAGAGAAGAGACAACTAGACAACAACAACAACACAAGACTCCAGCCACTGCTGAAGCTGAATCCGTTTATTTTTTTTTTCCAGTCTGCTTTTAAGGCATTCAAGGTACTTACAAAGAATAGGGTCAGTTCTTAAATCAAAGACAAAGTTGTCAAGGAGCAAACAAGACACAAACAGAGTGGTCAAGGTGTTAGCATTTTGTCTAAGCTCCGCCCCACAGTTACCTGGCAACAACCAGGTATGCCTGACTCACTATAAAAGGGGCTGCTTGCCCCCTTCTGCTCTTTCTTGTTCTCTTGACTTCTTGCTCTTGCTCTGTTCTTTCAACCCTTCCCCCTCCCCGCTTCCCCTCCCTCACCCTCTACGTGCTCATGGCCAGCCTCTACTTGTCTCCCCTCTCCCTGTCTTCCCCCCTCCCCCCATCTCTACTACCCTCTCAACTCCCCTCCCCACGCCCTGAATAAACTCTATTCTACACTATCCCATCTTGTGGCTGGTCCTTCAGGGGGAAGGGATGCCTCAGTATAGGTCTGCAGGGGCACCCCCTTCCCCCACACCTGACTACACACTCACCAAACATATTCCTTCTCTCTTTATTTTTGTAAAAACACAACCTAAGGAGCTGGGTGGTGGTGGCTCACACCTTTAATCCCAGCACTTAGGAGGCAGAGGCAGGCGGATTTCTGAGTTGGAGGCCAGCCTGGTCTACAGAGTGAGTTCCAGGACAGCCAGGGCTACACAGAGAAGCCTTGTCTCGAAAAACAAAAACAAAAACAGAATAAAACAAAAACCCCCCACAACCTAAGGAACAAACATGGCATAAACAAAGATTACTGTATTCAGGCTCTTAACAAGAGACAACATCCAGATACAAAGAACACATTCCTTAGCTGTGTTCATTTTGAGCCTACTTCCTAGTCCTAGCCCTATGTCAAATTCCTGACAAATTCCTAGAAGTGGGCCCCCAAAGCTCTCCACATCTCCACTTTGGTTTTCTAAAGCAGCATCTCTCTCTCTGAACCTGGAGCTCACTGATTCAGCAAGGCTGGCTCTAGCAAGGCCAGTGAGCTCTGCTCTCCCTGCTCTGAGGTTAAAGGGAGGTAGCAGCATGCTTTTTTGAGGGTGATGGAGGTCCAAACACAGATCCTCATGCTTGAGCACTGGCACTTTACCAACTGCGTCGTCTATGTGTCTCTCTGTCTCTATGATTTAGCCTACCTCAGGTGGTAATTGTGAGAACTAAATGAGATGACAGCGAGATCGTGATAGCACCAATACAACAAATGTGTGCTATTATGATGAATCATTATGATTAATTATTAAGGTTAATTATAATTATCATTATTATTATGCTTCCTACCTCTGTGTGAAGGCAAGAGGACAGGTGTGGGGAGGTAGGTATATCTGAATCTGGGCAGGCATCAGATATAGCTATAAACAGTGTCACCAGGGATCCAGGGTGAGTGAAGAGGAAGAAGTGAGCACCTATCGCCCTACCCCGCCTGGCTACTCTGAAGATGCACTAAGTTTGGGTAAAGGCCACAGAGGCCATTTGATTACTAGATGGGGCCCAATAGTGTCCTAGGAATTTGAATAATTGGATAATTTTTTAAAAAGACTTATTTATTTATTTATTTATTTATTTATTTATTTATTTATTTATTTTATGTGTATGAGTACACTGTAGCTGTACAGATGACCATGAGCCATCATGTGGCTGGTGGGAATTGAACTCAGGATGGCCCCGCTTGCTCTGGCTCCACTTACTCTGGCCCTGCAATACACTGTAGCTATCTTCAGATGCACCAAAAAAGGGCGTCAGATCTCATTACCAGTGGTTGTGAGCCACCACCGGTGGTTGCTGGGATCTGAACTCAGGACCTTCAGAAGAGCAGTCAGTGCTCTTACCCACTGAGCCACCTTGCCAGCCCGCCGATAACCTTTAACAAGTGAGATTTCCTGCAAAATTACAGATTTATCTGTTTCCGATCTTTATGCTATAGAAAAACGTAAAGCCTGCATTTGCTTGAAGTCATCTCATAACCAGTCAAAATCATCTTTATATTAGCTAAAACGATAACATTTCAAATGGGTCCCACACATGGAGGGCAGGGTGTGCACATGGGCTTCCCCTCAGCCATAGGACGCTGGGTCACCATCTCCCCATGCCTACATGGACTTCATTTAACTCCTCATGTGTTAATCTTGATCCAGTCATGTAACATCCCAACTTTATTTTCCTTATATTATAGAGGTGGTCAATAATAACAGGTGTTTCACAACATCACTGTGAGATACGGGGGCTAACTGTTCAGCACTGGTATGGATCAGCTTATGGTAAATTCTGCCTCACAGTTCTTGTTCCCCAAAAGAGGGTGGGAGCCATCAGGCCTAGGCAGTGAATCTCTTGCTCAAATGAAAGAGACTTCCCTCCAGGGTTTAGAAGTGGGGAGAGGCTCTCAGACCTGAGGTGTAGAAACAGAAAGATGAATATACTTCAAATCCACCCCCCCCTTTTTTTTTAGGGGAGGGGTATGGCTCTGTCCAGTTTTATCAAAAGAAAAACAAAAGCTGCAAGAGCCACGCCCCTGCTGGTGCTTGTGCAGGGCTCCCCACTGTCCCACAGAGGCCTCCGGTGCACAGGAAAGGAGGCTGCTGGGAGGTGGCTGGTCAATGCCTGGGCCGAGGCTGGCTTTCAACAAGCTTCCGGAGGAAGGGCTCTGCAGCCTTTTGCTGCAAGTAGAGGGGAGGGGGAGGGAGAGTCTGTGGGAGCTGGCTGATGGCGCCCTGACTACAGGCATGGGCGGCTGTTTTCAGGAAGGAGAGGAAGTAGTGAGGCCCGATGGGTGGAAGACGGAGAGAAAGAAATGGAGGGAGAGAGAATAGGTGAGAGGAAGGAAAGGAGAAAGTTGTGAGAGGAAGAGAGAAGAGAAGGAGAAAAGGCAAGAGAAAGGAGAGACAGAAAGAGAAAGGGGAAGGAGGAATGCGACAGGAAGGGAGAGGAGAGAAAGGGGCAGAGGGTGTTAGAGGAGGGGGAGGGGGAGGAGAGAGAAGGAAGGATCCTGTAGCTCTCTTAGCTGAGCTCTGGCTTCTCTCTTGGGCTCCTGGCAGACAGAATGGAAACTGGTCACAAGGTTCCAATGCCAGAACGACTTCCTGCTCTGTCTATTAATTTACTTCACTTCTAGCCATCCTGCTACCCTGGCAAACAGGTAGCAGCCAACTGATTTTTAAAATGTGTGTGTGTGTGTGTGTGTGTGTGTGTGTGTGTGTGTGTGTGTTTGGAGTTCAGAGGAAAACTTTATGGGGTCGGTTCTCACTGTTAGAATCACCGAGTGCCTGCACCTGTAAATAGGCAGGACCACAGATCTGTTACCATGGCAATGCCCCCCCCCCATTCCCAAGAACCCCTAGGGCTACCCAGTTTCACCTGGGCAGTACATACGTCATCACGCAGATATAAAGGAGAAACCCTCCTCTCTCCTCCCTCTTTTTGTTCTCCCCTTTCTTTGCGCTCGACCTTCCCCCACTCTCCCCAATTAAACCTTCTTCACGTGGTATTGTCTGGACCTGGTGTGTGGTGTTTAACGCGAGTCGTCTCTTAAACTATCACTCACCTCCCACCTTTTTGTGGGGTCTGGGGGTGTGACTCAGGTTGCCAGGCACCCTTACAGGCTGAGTCCCCTTGCTGGCCCTGAGTGATTTCTAATTGAACTTTATTTACTGTGACTCTCTGGAAACTTGACACTAACCTCTGGAATAGATGGGGGAGAAGTTAGATGATTTATATTTAAAAAAATAAAAAATAAAAAAACCTCAGTAGCAAAAGAAAAAAAATGTACCCATCAGCTACTGCCTGGCTGCACGCGGCATGGCCTGTGGAGAGGGGTGACATTCAGCTTCCGGTCTGCTCCTCTTTGCAGCTCTAAGGAGTCCCTGTTTCTTTCACAGTCGCAATAGCACAATGGCGGGCCAGCCCACGCGCTGTGTGCAGGTGCTCTTCCCCAGCCACTCACGATAGGCTTTTGGCCCGATGGTGGGGAAGGCAGGGCCAAATAGCGACTATGACCTTCAAAGGATCAAACCTAGGATGGGAAGCACTGTAGAGCTGCTTTTCGCATAGATCTGAGTGGTTCACACACACACTTTGTGAGCTGACACTGCCTGCCCTCACGCTTGGGGAGATAGTGGGGAGATAGTGGTATTTCTGCGGCTCAGTGCTTGAAGGGCAGGTGCAGGGCCTGTGGCGCTGAAGAGACAGCAGGAAGGGCATTACCAGCTCGGGCGGCAAGGCCTGTCAGCGAGGCTGCAGCAAGGCTCTAGAGAGGCGTCCTGTTTGGTCCTTTTGGCCTCTCTGGGTGTGTTGGGAGGTAGGATTGTGCATTAACGTGACTGGAGCCTGGGTGGGGGGTTTTGTTGTTGTTTGTTGGAGACAGGGTTTCTCTGTGTAGCCCTGGCTGTCCTGGAACTTTGCAGACCAGGCTGGCCTCGAACTCAGAGAGTCACCTACCTCTGCCTCCCAAGGGCTGGGATTAAAGGTGTGCTCCGACACGCCTAGGCACAGGGGTGTGTGTGTGTGTGTGTTTTTTTTTTTTTGAGGGCTATGTGCTTGTTAAGGGAAGGATTAAATAAACCCCAGGAAATAAAGCCAGGCAGTGCTGAGAAACTCCTGCAGGCTCCAATGCTAGAGAGAAGGGTCTAGAAGGAGAAGGGGTGAGAGGCCCCTCCTGCCCTGCCTGAGGGAGTTCTGTCTGGTTTTAGTGTTCTTAGAGGAAATGGTTTCCTGGGGTACTGTCTTCCAGCTGTTTGGCCAGCTGTGAACAGTGTCCTTCAATGCCCCTCACTGGCTAGCGGCTCCTTCTGGCACATCCGTGTGATTTGTTCCTTCAAGGCTGCCTTGGACTCTGTGAGAGGTTACAGGCCGAAGCCGAGGCCTGAGCTGTAAGGACTCACCACTGAGTTTTGGTCCAGCCTCTCTCTTCACCGAGGATCAGGCAGGCCCCAGCACACTGGTCTGGTGGACTATGGCATGAAATGTAACCCCTCTGTTTGCCTCAGAGTGTTACGGAAATAAATATTGGGAGTTATTTTTAAGTGGAAGCACTCCTGTTTAAAGATATTTGCTTAATTTGTAAAATGGTTGTTTCCAAATCACAGAAAGAAATGCATTTGAAATGCATAAGGGACATTTGCATTTGGTCGGGAGATAAACGTGGATGCTGCAAAACAAAATCACTCATGCCATGAAACTTCTCATTCAAGTACTGTAGCTTAAGTTGTACACTGGTGCTTTGGGAAAGAAAGGAGAGGAGAACTTCAATATCATTGTTGTCGTCATCATCATCATCATCATCGTCATCATCAGCAGCAGCAGCAGTAGCAGCAGCAGCAGCAGCAGCAGCTTTGGAGACAGGGTCTCGCTATATAGTCTACATTGGCCTCAAACAGATGGTGATCCCCCTGCTTCAGCCTCCAGAGCATTGACATTACAGACATGTGCCACAAGCAAGCAATACGTCCTTTTCATGATATTCTGAGACCATTTTGCATATGGGTTAACGCATTATGACTCTATCTTTGCACAGAGCTGGTAGAATAAAAACAAGCTGGTTACTCATCAAAGACTTTGAAGCATTGGAGTTGGGTGGACCTGTGTTTGAATCTGGGGTGGGGCAAATTTGAGCTCTGTGTCTGTGTTGGAAACTGAGAGGGGCCCGGCGTATAAAGATGCTCACTCTGGCTGGCTTCTCCCCCTTTGCTTTTCTTAGCCAAGATGTAACAGGCTTTTGGGTCTGTACTCTGTACCGGTGACTGCCACGTCTGTCTGTGTCGCAGAGAGCTACCCCAGGGGACCCAGGTGGGTAAATGAACAACAGCGGGGTTTCCTTCCTCTGAAGAAGAAAGGCAGCAGATCCTGAAGAGGTCTGGGTTATGCCTGCAGAGTACAGACACCTCAAAAGACAACTGAGGTTCTGAGGAAGCTATTTTTGAGTGGCGGCCTGCTGTGAGGAGAGCTTTCAGGGCAAGCTTATTTCAGGCCCATTGTAGCTTCTCCCCAGACTGACCGCCTGCACTGCCTCTGGTGTTTATCTCCATCTACTGGTTCGAGGGTGGACTCTCCTTCCATTGAGAGGCAGGCAGTTCTGGCTGCCTTCGTGTGGATTAGCAGAAAGACCTGAGTAAGAAGAGGAAGTTTCTGGAACAAAAGAGAGCCAGGATTGCTTATTAAAGAAGAGAAACACTGTTTTCTATATTGGCACGGGCGGGCTGGTTGGTGTCCCTCCGCTCAGTATCTTTTTTGCTGCATGTCTGGTAGGCAAACTGTCTCAGATGCCTGGGGAATGGCAGCATCCACTCTACACCCAGGGCTTAAAACCCCCACTAGTATTTAATTTGCTTTCAAATCCGTCATTTGAGGAGAACAGCAAAACAGCCTGTGTCTATTATGGGCAGCATCTGCTGAGACAGCCTAGGCACCAGACGGGGTCACTTGGCAGCTGTCGGCTTGGCTAGCTTTGGCTAGGACCTTCACTGAGGCTGTTGGCTGAACACCTGTACTGGCCTTCTCCTCATAGCTGCTTGGCACCCTCTGAACATGGCAACTGAGTTCCAGGAAGTTCTGGCAGAAGTTGGGAATCTCATTTTGGAAGTCACTCTGTATAGTTCCTGCCCTGACCCAGGTGGCTTTAGATTCAGGAGCCGTAACCCAGGAAAAGATGGCGTCTCTCAGTGGGAAAGGCATCGCATCAGGTTGTTAAGACACACAGCTCACAGCCATAGAAAGTCCTGGCTGAGGCGTGGTGGTGACATGGTCATTCCAGGAAGTGTTAAGGAATACCAAAGCAGGACTTTTTTGTTTTATAGTTTCCAAAGCTCAGAATAAGAATGTGTTGGGGTGAAGAAGGGTACTGTAATAGAAAAAAGAACTTTCTTTTTAACCAGTTTCTATTCATCTGTAATGCGTTCTAAGATGTGGAACCTGACCGGTTTTTACACCACAGAATGAAGGCTTGCTTAGAAGGGGCCTCCTCAATGTCAGGATTGCTGATGTAAGATTGGTAGTACGTCTAAAATTCGTATGGTTTAAATTTTCATACATATGGAAATTTTGGTAGAAAGGGATTCAGATTAATTGGTGATTAGGCTCTTAGACTGTTTATTAAATAATTTAAGTATTATTAAATAACTTACATTATATACAAATGATATAATTTAAATAATTAATCATTTCTTCATTAATGGCATTTTACTTAATCTTACACCAAATCCCTATTAATGGACTCAATTATTACCCTATTTTTGTCCCAATAAAATCATGCCCTGACTCCATGAGCTTAGGAGCTAAATATCTGGATATAAACTCAGAAGCGCCTTAGCCGCAGCTGAGTTGCGCTCCCTAAGCCTCCATTTTCTTTGTTGGAAGTTTGGAATATTTTGTCATACAGACACTGACATACAAGATGTCTACTTGGAGTACACTGAGCTTGACAGCTGTGTGAGGGAGATGAGCCAGATCACCTTAGCCAGTCTCCCAGGGATCTGAAGGTCCCAGAGGTGGGAAAGGCATTCTCATGTTCACCATGGGAATGGGGAAGTTAGCTCTTTGTAATGAAGGCAGTTCCCAAAGATAACAATAACTGGTGGGCTTCCAGGACTTGGACGAGATCAGTGGTAGATCACTTTTGTGGTATGACAAGGCCTTAGGGTTTTTGTTTTTATTTTTTCTGTGTATACGGATGCTTTGCTTGCATGTGTGTACCATTTACATGCCCGTCGCTCACAGAAGCCAGAAGGGGGCATCATATCCCCTGGGACTGGAGTTACAGATAGTTGTGAGCTGTGATGGGTTCGAGAAATTAAACCTACTGACTGGTCCTCTGGAAGATCAGCCTGTGCTCTTAACTACCAAGCCACTTCACCAGAAGGTCTTGGATTTGATCTTTACTACAAACCAAGTGACCGTGGTTGCACACCAGAGTCCATCCTAAGGCCTGATTAAAGCCATCAGTCTTTCCTCTTTCTACTTTCAACTGTGTAGACTTACTAAACTCCATACTGGAAGGTCTTTTACACATGTTGAAATTTAGTTTTTAATTGAAATGTATATTTTCTGTGATCTCAAACATGTACACAATGTACTGAGATCATATCCATGTACCCCACTGCCTTGTTTTCCCCCTCCTGCTGGAACCCGGCTGCTTTCATGCCTTTGTGCTCATGGGTGTGAGTGAGTTTAATTAGGGCTGCCTGTATGAACATGGGTAAGGAGATAGTTACTGGAGTATGGGCTATACTATTTGAAGAAAGGACTCCCACTTCCCTAGCACAGGTTTTGTGTAGTCAGCCATGATTGGAATGGACGGCCATATCCAGAAGACGACATGCTGAAGCTTCAGTACGTTATACATCACAGACACAGAGAGAACACACTGGAGAGGAATGGTGTGTAGAATGGAATGTTGACACAGGTGTCCAGATGAAATTGCATGGGCCAGAACGTGCCAAACTCACAGTAGTGGGTTAGAATATCCATTTCCATGGATGTCTTTTTGAACATTTCTAGATTCAAAGAAATGTGTCAAAAGGAGAATGTCGATGTGACAAACAGGCTGTGGGCTGTTCCCACAGTTACAGGGACTCCTCTGAGAAAGTATATGCAGAGATCAGACAAGATGAGGTCAACAATGTGCTTGTACTTTTATTATAAAAGTAAAATAAAAAATAGCATTTATAAATCCAACATTTTTTCTTTTAAAGTATTTGATTTAGAAAACATATTTACAATAGTAAAATGCAGAAAATGGGGAAAATACTATTTTCAGCACTGATTGTAGCATGTTTTAAATATGTTAAGTTCATGTGTTTTTTTTTAAATCACAGATAAACCCTATTAGAAAAAGCAATGTCTTTTTTTTTTATTGCGCATCAAGTTTCTCATTTAAAAATATCTTTTTCCTTAATCTTAATTTGAATGCACAACTGTTCTGTAGATGGCTAGAAAGAACACCAGGTGGGGACAGCATGACAGCAGGAACCCAGCAGAGGGACAGCAGGAACAACACAAAGCACGTGTAATCCAGTAGCAGCTGGAAAAGCTCAAGATACCACACCCAAGCCACACAGAGTGCAGCTGAGCGCTGTGATTGCTAGACACCATCTGTATATGACAACTAAATTTCATTTCAGAACCAAGAAAGGAAGCCAAATTCGGAAGGCCTCGGATGAAATCAAGACTGACCCTGCAGGCCGGTGGTCCTCCAGCACCTTTGGATGCGCTTTGACTTCCTCCTTTGGAAGGATGCAATGGACTTTCAGGGCTTTGGTTTACAGTGTGGGAAACTGCCAGCAGGCTAAATTTTGCCTTCTATAGGTCCTTCCTGCCCATAACTGTGAGGCATTTTGTTCAGAGATAGCAGTGGGCTGTCTCCAGTGAGAGACTCTGTAAAGCTGAGTTTGCGGAAGGACGTCTCCACACCACTGTCACAGACGCTGTCACTGTCGCGGAGTTCATCTGCGGAGAAAGCAGAGATCCATGAGGGGCTGAGCTAGGTCACGCAAGGGCTTTGTTTTGCCTGCTATCCTGGTCACCTTCAACTGTCAACTTCACAGTGTCTAGAATCACCTGAGGAGGGAGGTACAAATGAGGGCCCAGACAGATGAGACTGGTCTGTGGGCATGCCTGAGGGGCACTGTCCTGACAGTTAACTGATGTAGGCGGACTGGGTCCACTGTAGACAGCACCACTCCCTGGGTGGCAGTCCTGGGCTGTGTAAGAAAGCTAGCTGAGCATGAGCCCATAAGGCAGCAAGCAGTCGTGCCCAACAACAGTCTCTGATTCAAATTCTTTAGAGTTCCTGCCCATTCCTCTTCCTTCAATGGCGGACGGTGACCCGGGAGCGGACATAAACCCAGACAGCTTTGTCACAGAGCAATAATGAAACTAGAACGCCGTCCACAGCAGTGGGGCTCCCTCCCAGGCTCAGCGGTGGACGACTGTATGGAGGGATGTGCTTGCTAGCTTCTGCCCGGCACCACATCCCACCTCCCCATCATGCCGCCCACGGCAGGAGTTATCAAAGGACATTAGGGACTGCTGCAGAGTCAGAGCTGGCAGAGAGTACACCCTTCTGTTTATCAGAATCTGTTCCGAATTCTCTTGCTTCAGAATAAACATGTTTTCCTTTTTAAAATGAGGCAGATTTTTCTAACTGCTCTATTATTTTTCTTTTTTCTTTTTTTCCTAAAGCTGGGCAAACTGCTGAACACAAGGCAAAATAAATGCATAACAGAAGCAGGAGCTAAAAATGACATCTCTCTCTGGGCCCGTATGAGCTTTTAAATAATACACATTGCCTAAAAAAAATTTTCTTTTGGTGCAAGAAAATGAGGCTGTTTTGTAAAAAAAAAAAAAAAATGTGTCTATGCCAAAAGCTTAAGTTAAATTCTATCGCCTGAAAAGCATCCTGAGGACCTGACCAGAGCAGATTATTTCTGTATAGAGTGACTAAAGAGACAGAAGCCTAACACTTCCTAAGCAAAGTGCTTGAATCTCATCACTGAATCTTAATGTCAGAACACGAGACTCAATGACCAGGCCACAGTGGTGCACAGTGGTGTTCTGGGCTAACTCTTCCGGTCAACTGTCTTCATTTGCTCTCTATTATGTGACAGGGACTGGGTAGCATTTTGAAGGCTTACTGTTTATCACAGTTTGGATCTTAAAATGTCCTACAAAGGCTCTGTGCTAAGTAAAGGCCCGGTTCCCAGCTTGTGACATTATTTGGGGGTGATCCAACTCTTTGAAGGTGGGGCCTCAAAGAAGGAAGTTAGGTCATTGAGGGTGTGGTCTAGAAAGAGAGTGGTACTCTGGCTCCTCCCCATCTCTGGATTTCCAAACACCTCACATGCTTCCTCTGGGATGAAGGGTTCTGCTCTACCCTGAAGGCAGTGGACCATGGAACCTTTAAAAACTGTGTGCCCAACCAAATCTCTTCTCCTTATAAGTTGGTCACAACAATGGGACTCTAATATAGTATTTAAGTATTTACTTTGTGTTTGTGGGATGTGTGCACATGTGCGCGTGTGGGGTGAGGGGAGGTAGACATTGTGTGACTTCCTTGAATCTTACTAAGATTCTTGTTTTAGAGACTGGCCAGTGAGCACCATGGATCCACCCCTCTTGGTGTCCATTCCTCTATGTGTGGGCTCCCAGGATTGCATGTATTTGTCACCCTACCTGGCTTTCCCAAAGATACAGGAGATGACAAAGTTACATTCTCCCACTTGCCCTGTTCCTAGCTGCTAAGTGTTTAGTTTTTAATTGTGATAGGAGCCCCATCATGTCACAGCACCGTGGTGCAGAGGACAGATGGAGGGACCAGCAAAGAGACAAAGAGGCTGATTAGGAGCCACTGTTGGAGTTCAGGCAAGCAATGAGGATGGGCTGAACTCAGCATCTGCCACGAAGAGAAGGAAACCTTTCAGGTTGAACATGAGGCACTGCATGCCAGAAAGTGTTCATGGCCACTCTTAGATTTTGTCATAGCCTGGCTACACTTTTGACAGACATGGCCAGTATGAGTTTGTGCAAGAGTCAAGAGTTGTGTGCAGATGATAAAATTTATTCAAAGGGAAGTTTGCAGGGAATTGGATGGAACTGGAGAATACTAACCAAGGAAGCCCAGAGGCATAAGTACCGTTCTCTTTCACGTGTGAATCCTAGTTTCCAACAGTCACGCGTGCATATTTATGTGGGAGTGAGTATGGGCAGAGGCCAGAAAACTAGAAAGGGCCTTCAGGGGGCAGGAAACAGGCTTTAAAGGGATGTAAAGGGTAGGGAGGGTAACAGAACTCATGTGAATGTGGGAAGGGAGATGGGTGAAGGGTAGGAGGGAGGATTCAAGTGGAGACATGGGGCAGGGCTGGGGGATGGAGATGAGCGAGTCAAGAGAATAAATCAGGACTAAGTATGTATGAAAAATGCTGTAAGGACTACACACACACACACACACACACACACACACACACACACAC
>JADRCD010206341.1:0-21284 GCA_019843815.1 Montemys delectorum
TTTTTTTTTTTTTGATGTTTGTAGAACATGATTTTAATATTTTCAACTGTTGATATTCAACAAACAGAATAGCTATTATAGCTATTTTAAGATATATCTCACTGTATGTCTCCCTCTTCATCTCTGATTTTATTAATTTGGATATTGTCTCTGTGCCCTCTGCTTAGTCTGGCTAAGGGTTTATCTATCTTGTTGTTTTTCTCAAAGAACCAGCTCCTGGTTTTGTTGATTCTCTGTATAGTTTCTTTTTGTTTCTATTTGGTTTGATTATTTCCTGTGGTCTACTCCTCCTGGGTGTATTTGCTTCTTTTTGTTCTAGAGCTTTCAGGTGTGTTGTCAAGCTGCTAGTGTAAGCTCTCTTCAGTTTCTTTTTGGAGGCACTCAGAGCTATGAATTTTCTTCTTACCACTGCTTTCATTGTGTCTCATAAGTTTTGGTATGATATGTCTTCATTTTCATTAAATTCTAAAAAGCCTTTAATTTCTTTCTTTATTTTTACCTTGACCAAGTTATCATTGAGTAGAGTATTGTTCAGCTTCTACATATGCATGCTTTCTATTGTTTTTGTTGGTATTTAAGACCAGCCTTAGTCCGTGGTGATCTGATAGGATGCATGGAATTATTTCAATCTTGTAACTGTTGAGGCCTGTTTTGTGATCACTTATATGGTCAATTTTGGTGAAGGTACTATGTGGTGCTGATAAGAAGGTATATTCTTTTGCTTTAGGATGAAATGTTCTATAAATATTTCAACAGTGGCTTCTAAGGCCAGGCAGCAATGTAATAGAAAGGTCTTGTCTTAAGAAACCGAAAGCAGGTGTTCGCAGACTTTGCCACTGCTGCCGCTCTCTAATGCCAGCGCCACCTCTTGCTTGCTGAGCTCCAGCCAAAGGAGAAGAGGGGTAAGCAAGGAGGTGCCCATACCTTGGCTCGTGCAAAGCAGACTGCCCTCAAATCCACCGGTGGTAAAGCACCCAGGAAACAACTGGCTGCAAAAGCCGCAGATTTCTGAGTTCAGGGCCAGCCTGGTTTACAGAGTGAGTTCCAGGATAGCCAGGGCTATATAGAGAAACCCTGTGTCGAAAAACCAAAAAAAAAAAAAAAAAAGAATCTCATTGTAGTAGCTGTAGTGTGTCACAGTGTGTCCCACAGTATACCCTTTTGTCCACACTTCAATGACTCATTGGCCTGGTATTAAGCCTCTGGTTTCTGCTCACTCTTTCAATACTGGAACCTCACTGGGACCCCTCTTGGATACTCTGTTGTTGCCTTGTATTATGGGAATCCCATGTTTTGGATCTGTAGGACCAGCCCCTTCTTGCACTCCAGCATACCATTGATGGTGTAGATTAGGGGTAGGCCGATTTAAAGCTTTGGATCTGAACCTAGAGGTATCTGAGCTGGTCATCCCTCTGCCTCTCTCACTCTCATGCCCTCAGGCAGGCTCCCCCACAACCTACAACCAGAGCCCAGAGCCAGCTCTACCCTGCTGCAAAGGCCAGGACCCCATCATGGTGCTAGATGGGATCACTGGCTATCTCTACCCTCGGGTCTCCAGTTCTGCCTCTTGTTTGTGGCCACATCCTTCTCTTTCTCTTTCTCTTCCATTTCTCCACCACTTACTTACTGGCACCTGAGGTCTCTGAGTGTCTGGGATCCTCTCAGGAGTGGTCTCAGGAGTGCTATGCAGGGATCATCTTGGGCATGGTCTGCCCCTGTAGATCTGTGCAGTGCTGGACTAGTGGTCATCTAAGGCTAGCTTTTTTTTCCCCCAGGGAATGCTAGGCTGCTAATCATTCAGATGTTCCTAGGTCAGAACATTGAGTGCAGACATAGCCTCTCTCTTCTCAGCCACCTACTGACCCAGCAGCCACACCTGCAATGCCTCTAGGGGCTGGGTTTTTCACAGTTTTTATTATCACAAACAAAGTAGAGGAAGAATAATAATTAGAAATTAATTAAGTTATTAGTTAAAAATTAATTAGAAACAACAAATGCCAAAATGTAGAAAAACTTTCCTTACAGTAAATGCGAAGTTTAGCATTCAGGATATGCAAATGAATGTATTCTCAGAAATAATCATGGCCATGCTGAAATGAGTGTCCTGGATATTTATTGTAATTGTGTTCATGCTCACTGAAAAACCAAACACTGCGGTTAGCAAGATGGCTCAGTGGGTAAAGGCACTTGCCACCAAGCTGGATGTTCTAAGTTCCATCCCCAGGACCCATAGGTGCAAGGAAAGAACTGACTCTTGCACATTGTCTTCTGACATATGCACACACATGTGCGCGCGCGTGTGCATGCACACACTCACACACACACACACACACACACACACACACACAGAGCGAGAGAGAGAGGAGAGGTGTAATAAAAAGAAGATAAGTGGGCTGGAGAGGTGGCTCAGAGGTTAAAAGCATTTGACTGCTCTTCCAAAGGTCCTGAGTTCAAATCCCAGCAACCACATGGTGGCTCACAACCATCTGATGCCCTCTTCTGGTGTGTCTGAAGACAGCTACAGTGTACTTACATATAATAATAAATAAATCTTAAAAAAAAGAAGATAAGCAAATGTTTTTGGTATTTAATAACAGAGTATTTTGAAGTACTTACCCAGATCTAGAGAGTATTAGGTAATAGTTACTGAGATTTTAGGAATAGCTCTTTCTCTCTCATTACATGTTTATACAATCATTAGAGGTAGGCTTACAACCTCGAATAGAACCATTTTAATTTTGAGAGTGGAATTTATTAAATGGGGGTAGGGAATGTGCCTTTTTAAAATGACTTGCAAAATTCATTAAATATTAAGTTTGAGCCTCTTTCTTACTACGTCTTGGTGATTAAGCATTGCAGCGGCCAAATACAAGTATGAAAAACTGCAGTCACAAATATCAGGGAGAGTGTGTAATCACTGTCAGCAGCACACATTTAAAAGATCATTCACAGCTTGCCTAGAAAACGAGAAAGACAGATTATCCTCTTGGGCTTCCTTCAGCTGAACCTAGTTAAAATTGTCACTTAAATTCAGCTTAGAAAGGAAACATTTCAGAAGAACAAAGCTGAGAAAGAGAGAGAGAGACAGAAAGAGAGAGACAGGGGAGGAAGGGGGGAGAGAGAAGAGAAGAGAAGAGAAGAGAAGAGAAGAGAAGAGAAGAGAAGAGAAGAGCTCTGTGACATTTCTGAGAGGTAAATTGTTGTATTCAACTGTACTGATGGTTGAGTAGCCCCTCCTGGGAGGCCATGGCTCACTTTCCCTTTGTTTGGCTCCTCCCTTTCACCTGCAGTCGCTCACACACCTCTGTGTGCCCCCCTCCCCACCCCCCACTCCGACTGTGCATCACTGGTTTCACACAGTTGTTTTTGCCTGTTTTTTTTTTTTTTCTAGGCTTGAAACTGAAGAGCTTGATTTACAGGTAGGTTGACGCGTGGGTCAGCTTAGCTTAGCGTGATTGAGGCTCTAGGTTCAGCTCTTGTTGTATGAGACCAGCATCTCCTGACGCTCCAGAGAGAAGTATCAAAGCAGGGGACCACGATATCTATAGAACTGAGTTTATAAGTGATTTTTTTCCCCCTCTGGTGTCTAAACTTTACTCAACCTTTCTGGGTGTGGCGGCGCTTACCTTTCATCTCCGCACTTGGGAAGTAGAGGCAGATGGAACTCCATGAGTTCATGGCTAGCCAAAGCTATCAGTAAGAACTTCTCTTAAACCAGCTCATTATACTCCACCCCAAACCTTTACTTAGACTTAAGTTTAAGCTCATAACACTATGATATTTACTAAAGAAACATATAAATATTTCTATTTTAGAATCAAAGGCATCTAACACTGGAAATTTGCATCAAATCTTAATTTTTAAATTAGTATTTTGTTCTTTTGTTTGTGTGTGTGTGTGTGTGTGTGTGTGTGTGTGTGTAAGTCAGGGGCTAACTTGCAGGAATCTGTTCTTTCCTCCTACCATGTTGGCCCCCAGGATCAAATTCAGGTCAGGAGGTTTGTCAGCAAGCACTGCTGAGCCACCTTAACTGGCCAGAGCCTTAAAGGTTTTTTTTTTGTTGTTGTTGTTTTACTTTTTTTTTCTTTTTTTCTTTTTTCTTTTCTTTTTTCTTTTTTTTTGCTTTTTGGTTTTTCGAGACAGGGTTTCTCTGTGTAGCTCTGGCTGTCCTGGAACTTACTCTGTAGACCAGGCTGGCCTCGAACTCAGAAATCTGCCTGCCTCTGCCTCCCAAGTGCTGGGATTAAAGGCGTGCACCACCACCGCCCGGCAGAGCCTTAACGTTTTAATACCCTTTATGCCAGTAATTTTATTTAAAATAAAACTGACTTTAATGACACTGTGAAATACAGAAAAGGATATATTAGTAAGTTCATTTCATTCTTAAATATGAAGATGTAAGTTATATACAATTTAAAACACTGCTTGTTTTTAATGCATGGTGGTATTTGGAGGAAATATAATTAGGCACCTAATTACTTGTATTTTATTTCATCCTCCTTTGGCTCTCTTCTTTGAGACAGAGTCTCATGTGGACTAAGGTGGTGAAGCTGGCCTTGAACTCCTGTTCCTGCTAAGTTCCATCTCCCAAGTGCTGGGGTCACAGGAGTGTACCATTCATACCACCTGGATGGTCTTCTTATTTTAATGGCAGTAATGGATACTCATTGAGGAAAATTAGAAATTAATCATAAGACTAGAAAGTTGTGTTGTGCAAGTGAAGCAAGACCCTCGACAAGGCTGGCCAGAGTGGCCTCATCTTTAAGCACTGGAAGTGGGGACGTAGGCAGGTAAGTCTCAGTGAGTTCTAGGCCAGCTAGGGCTACACAGTGAGACCCTGCTCCCCACACCCAATATTATAGGAATGACTGGGTATTTTGCATACACTAAGAAATATTTTTCAAGGAACAAATCAACAAATGAGAATGGTTAGGTTTGGAGAACCCATTTAGTTATGTTTTTGCTGGGAACTGAAGGTAGGGCTTTGCACATCTTAGACAAGTGCTCGGCCAGTGAATTACATTCCCAGCCCTTTAAAAATGCTTCTCATGGTCTAGAGAGATGGCTCAGAGGTTAAGAGCACTGATTGCTCTTCCAAAGGTCCTGAGTTCAAATCCCAGTAGGCACATGGTGGCTCACAACCATCTATAATGAGATCTGATGCCCTCTTCTGGGGTGTCTGAAGACAGCTACAGTATATGTGTATATATAATAAATAAATAAATCTTTAAAAATAAAAATAAAAATGCTTTTCATAGGAAAGGCCATCCAGAGATTGCCCCACCTAGGGATCCATCTCATTTGCAGACATCAAACCTAGATGCTATTGCTGATGCCAAGAAGCACTTGCTGACAGGAGCTTGGTATAGCTGCTCCCTGAGAGGTTCTACCAGCACCTGACCAATACAGATGCAGAAACTCATAGCCAACCATCAGACTGAGCCTTGGGACCCCAAAGAAGAGCTAGAGGAAGGACTGAAGGAGCTGAAGGGGATTTCAACCCCATAGGAGGAACAATATCAACTAATGGACCACCCAGAGCTCCCAGAGACTAAACCACCAGCCAAAGAGTATACATGGAGGGATTCATGGCTCCAGATACCTGTGTAGCGGGGGACAGCCTTAGCTGACATCATTAGGAAGGGAGGCCATTGGTCCTGTGGAGGCTTGATGCCCCAGAGAAGGTGGATGCTAGAGTGGTGAGGCAGGAATGGGTGAGTGGGTGGAAGAGCACCCTCATAGAAGGAAAGGGGAGGGGGAGAGAGGGAATGGGATGGGAGGATTGTGGAAGGGTAACTGGGAAGGGTGATATCATTTGAAATGAAAATGAAAAAAAGATGGTGCTGGCGAGATGGCTCAGCGAGTAAGAGCACTGACTGCTCTTCCAAAGGTCCTGAGTTTGGATCCCAGCAACCACATGGTGGCTTACAACCACCCATAATGAGATCTGACACCCTCTTCTGGTGCGTCTGAAGACAGCTACAGTGAATTACGCCGGAGCGAAGCAGGGTGGAGCGAGTGGCCGGCAGAGGTCCTGAGTTCAACTCCCAGCAGCCACACACATGATGGCTCACGGCCATCTGTACAGCTACAATGTACACATACACATAAAATAAATAAAATAAATCTAAAAAAATGTTTAAAAAAGGAAAATGAAAAAAGATTAATAATAATAAAATGCTTCTCATTAGCATATATTCACTATACTTAATAATGACTTTCGTTTAAGACAAATTGATATGTGTACATAATGTGTTTCATCCATTCCTCGTTGCCATCTCTTGTCCCCTCCCACTATCATCAATCTTGTTTTTTGTTTTGTTTTGTTTTGTTTTGTTTTTTACAACTAGCCCCTCTTCTTCTTCTGTGTCCTTTTTTCTGGTGACCCAATGAGTCAGGGAATGGCGAAGCTCCACGACTTTCTTGCTTCTCCAACACAGTATTGACTGGCCTCGTCTTGCACAGACTTTGTGGAGGTAACCAGAGCTGCTGTGAGCTGGAAGCCCAGTGATACATTCTTCCCATGGGTCAGTGTTCCACATGGCCCCCTCCATTCCCCTACCTCTTGCCTTCTCTCCGCCCCTTATTCCTCAACGTTCCCTGAGCTACAAAGGCATGATACAGATGTTCCACTCATGACCCAGCACACAACAGTCACTTATTCTCATCACTTTGATCAGTAATGAGCCTTTGTTGTTGCCATGACCACTACCAAAAGAAGCTTCTCTGATCAGCACCAAGCGATGGCACAGCTTTAGTTTGATGTCTTTGGGATAGTGTCTTGTTTTGTAGCTGAGGCCTGTGTTAAACTAGCTGATTTCACCATGGTAGCAATGGTGCTCTATCAGCTTCTGGGAGGCTGGGACTATCGACATGCATCATATGATTTTTTTTTTTTTTTTTTTGACAAGGTTTCTCTGTGTAGCCCTGGTTATCCTGGAACTCACTCTGTAGACCAGGCTGGCCTCGAATTCAGAAATCCGCCTGCCTCTGCCTCCCAAGCGCTAGGATTAAAGGCATGTATGCCCAGCTCATCATGATCTTCAAGAGTAGTCGTAGGGTTACTATTGCTGCCATGAAAAACAATAACCAAAAGCAAGTGGGGAAGGAGCTGATGCAGAGGCCATGGAAGGGTGCTACTTACTGGCTTGTTCCTCATAGCTTGCTTAGTCTGCTTTCTTATAGAACCCAGGACAATCAGCCCAGAGATAGAACCAACCACAGTGGGCTGGGCCCTTTTCCATCAATAACTAATTAAGAAAACACCTTACAGCTAGATCTTGTGGTGGCTTTTTCTCAATTAAGGTTCTCTCCTTTCAGACAACTCTAATTTGAGTCAAGTTGAGTGAGACTAGCCAGTGCAGGAGTCATAGTTTTAATAAGCTCTAGATGGACTGGATTTGTGATGTTTCCGCACAAATGAACATTTGGCATTTCTTCCAACAGTTAATGCCCTTTCTAGCTACTTCCATGAAGACACTGATAATATAAAAGCCTCTCCACAAAGTAGAGGAGCCTCTCATGAGTCAGGAAATGAATTTTTCATATCACACAGAACTTTATATATAACAATTTTGTGTTAGAGTGAAGTTAAATTGGATGGTGTGAGGACAAGTATCATTTGTTTTTTCTCTACATTTTAAAGAACTTCTATATAACTCCTGAACTCCCTATAAAGTATCTCAAGACATTCATCACTTACTGTGCTGAGGATATTAAGCTTGGCATGACCAATGGTCAGAAACTTAATGTCACTGCTGGCTCCCAGCAGCAGGTGGGAGGTGCTTTTCAGTCACCAGATGGGAGTCCAGGAATCAGCGGTAGCAGCAGGAAGGCAATGGGAACTGGGGGTAATCAGACATTGGCAAGAACAACAAGGGAGAGAACTCACTCCTGGGAATGTGCTGAAATAAGGCGTGGAGTTCTCATCACCCCTACATTGTGCCTAAGGAGAAATTTATTAGCGTTAAGTAAGAAGGACAGACAGGACACAGCAGGGTGTTGATCAAAGTGTGAATTCTTGTCAGGATAAGGTCAGATATGAGACCAGGGAGAAGAACAACAAGAATATTTCCTTAGGAGAAGATTCTAGATGTAATATAATGTTAACAGAAAGAGCTGGATAGCTAATGGCTGAACTTGCAGGGTCTCAGAGTTGTCTGTGGGACCCTTAGGGGAGAAGTCTAGGATGGGGCTATTGATGCCAGATAGTCCGTGTGAGCAAATTCAATATAGATGACATTCCTAGAGCCAGAGATGAAGGGCTGGGGATCTTATAATGTGAACAGGGAAATGTAGCTATAAGTAATGCTATCCTTACTTCCAAACCTCAGCCAATATATGTAGATCATCCCCTTCAAGGGGGGTGGAACACAGCTCTCTTCTTCTCCCCTTTTCAATCCTTCCTACTTTTTCTGTTCCCCTCCTCCAGCTCTTCCTTTTCCTCTTCATTTTTTCTTCTTTCTGAGACTGGGTCTGATGTAATCCAGGTTGGCCTGGAGCTTGCTATTAACAGAGTCCAGCTTTGAATTCCTGATCCACATTCCAAGTGCTGGTATTACAGGCCCGTGTCAGTGTGCCACACTTAGAGCCTCCCCCCACCCCCACCCCTCTTGTTGGAGGATTGGTTTTAGTCAACAGTTTTGAGGTTTCTCTATGGCTTGGGAAGTTGATCTATGAGAATAAGTGAGTATATGAAGTGTATAGCAAGTCAAGAGAAAAGTAAAATTAGCAAGTGTTAAATAGACACAGATATAGCAAAACATTATCAAACATTCAGCAGAAATGACTGGGGAAGTCCCCTTGAGGCAGGTAGCTGGAGTTCCTGGCAGAAAGAGTCCTCGGCACAGCAGAGTTGTCCCCTTAAGTGAGGCTTTCAGGAAGAAATAAAACAAATAATAACAGATACAGACAATGTCATCAATCGGGTACCCAGGACACCCAACAGAAACCAAATGGAGAAGTTGAGACAGTCAGCTGGAGATCCCAGTTGAGAGAGTCCTCTCCACCCTCTCCACGGCTGAATTTCCCGCTCTTCTTTCCTGTTGCAGGCACTTTCTTTTGCATGATAAACACTAGTAGTCATAATTAGAAAGACTTTACTTTTTAGCTAATCTGAAGGAAATGTTTTACTTCTGGATTGTTTTGATATTCTTTTTCTTCTCTGTCATAGAGTTAGGGAGTCCAGCTCATCTCCAGACAAGGAGCCTTGGAGGACACGTTGAGCCAAACATGCCTGGTAATAGTGGGGGTAACAATACTTCAAAGCTTGCTTCTCAGTGAGCTCACACATCGCATGGTAGTTTGTCATAAAATATATGTGAAGTCTTATTGCAAGGTCATCATGTCAGGAGGCGCAAGGCTGTTGCTCACAGGCCGATATTGATCAGGAAGCCTCCCCACTCCTCAAGTGTGTCTCTGCTAGATAACAGGAAGGGGTTAGAGCAGAAAGATGGAAAGCTGAAAAAGTTCACTGTGGAGAGACCTGGCAAATATCCTTTAGCCAGGTGACCAAGATCAACAGCATCTAAGGAGTGGTAAGCCTATGGCTACATCCTTTATGCAGAGGTGAGGGTGGACTTTGCCTTTGCACTCTTCTTCCCCCAAACACACAACCAGAGTCTAATCATGAGAACAGCATCAGACAAGCCCCAGTACAGGACAGCTCATCTGTCATCAGACCGGCAGTCTTCAAGATGGCCAAGACCACCCACAGCAGGGGAGTTGGAGACTTATGCCCAGGAGGAACATGATGACAGAAGGCACTGCAATCTGCACAGCCTTGTAGGAGGGACAGAGAGCATTAGGGAAAAACAGGTATTCTGAATCAAGTATGGACTTTAATCAATAATAATGTGTCAATATTGATTAACTAAAAATGCTCTCACACTATGTAAGATATTAGCATCACAATTAGTGTGATTATTAGATGCACACTGCATTGAGGGTCTGTGTTATCTATACATTTTTAGTTATTAAAATCAATTTTGTTAAAATACATATCCAAGCTGGGCAGCGGTGGTGCATACCTTTAATCTCAGCACTTGGGCGGGGGCAGAGGCAGGTAGATCTGTGAGTTCGAGGCCAGCCTGGTCTACAGAAGGAGTTCCAGGACAGTCAGGGCTACACAGAGAAACCCTGCCTTGAGGAAAAAAAAAAGAAGCAAAAATACATATCCAGATCTCTGAAATGAGGCAATAGTGTGGCATCTTATAGCTTGACAGGGCACAGGTATCTACTTGGAAGACTCATGTCTAAGCTGAAGGCTAAGCATAGGAATTATCAAGTGAGGAAGGTAGTGAAGTTGTCTTTTAAATTGGTTTAGCACATTAGCTTTCCTGTCCGGTTGTTTGTGATGATCATTGGAGAAGTGTCCTTATCACTTTGAGGATCCTGTTGCCTGAGCTGCCTGTATTGTGGTCTATAGGCATGTTTATTGACTATATGAATCTAAGAACAGAAGACGTCTGTCTCTTGGTCACATTGATGTACAGTACTGTAATCTTCTATCACTAAGCAGGGGCTTCTCAAAGGCATGGCATACTGGTGAGAGTCTCCTTTAATAGTACTGTGTTCTTCTCTTGCAGAATTCTCTTGAAATCTATGGAAGCCACATTTAGTCTGCATGTTCATTCCAGTCTGGCTTCAAACTTAAAACCTTCCTGCCTCAGCTTCAGTAGTGCTATGATTCCAACAATGTACCAACATGCCCAATGAGAAAGAAGATAGTTGATATAAGGTAGAGGATTGAGCTTGAGACCACCCTGGGTAATGTACCAAGACAAATTGTAGTGGTTTGAAATGGTTGGCTCAGGGAATGACACTATTAGGAGGTGTGGCCTTATTGGAGGAACTGTGTCACTGTGGAGGTGGCCTTCGAGACCTCCCTTCTACCTGCCTGAGGATAACAGTCTGCTCCTGGCTTCCTTTGGATGAAGATGTAGAACTCTTAGCTCCTCCAGCACCGTGCCTGCCTGGATGCTGCCATGCTCATGTCATGATGACAATGGACTGAACCTCAGCATCTATAAGCCAGCCCCAATTAAATGTTGTCCTGTATGACAGTTGCCTTGGTTATGGTGTCTCTTCAATGCAATGGAAACTAAGACACACATTAAAAAACAAAACAAAACAAAAAGACATTTGATCCTTTTGTCTTAGCTGCCAACATTCTGGGGCACTCTGCCTGACAACCTGCTAACCAGCTAGCCTGAGAACCAGGTAGGTGATCCTCGTTCTCCCACCTTACTCCATTTCCCATCCCCTACTCTCATCTCCAGCCCTGTAGCAGACAACCTGCACTGGGCTGTCTTTGCTCTCTGCTTCCATTCCTTGGGACTCCACAGATCTTTGTGGCAGACCCAGCTTTCCTTCCCCCTGTGGACCCTCTTAGTTCTCATCCCACTTCTGGCTCACCCCCATTCCTTCTAAAATGTTTAAGATGTCTTTCTTAATTTCGGTCTTGACTCATTTTTCATCCAGTAGTGAGTTGTTAAGTTTCCATGAGTTTGTCTATTTTCTGTGGTTGATATCCAGCTTTCATTTGTTGTAGTCATATCAGATGCAGGGTGTTACTTCAATTTACAAGTGTTTGTTGAGGCTTGGTTTGTGTCCCAGTATGTGTTCAATTTTGGAGAGAGTTCCATGCTTTGCTGAAAATGAGGAATATTATTTTGTGTTTGGGTAAAATGTTCTGTAAATATCTGTTAGGACTTTTTGGTTAGGTTATCATTTAGCTGCAGCATTTCTTTGTTTGGTTTTTGTCTGGATGATCTGCTTATTACCAATAGTGGGATATTGATGTCCTCCATTACCACTGTGTGAGGGTCAGTATGTGATTTTAGCTATAGTAGTGTTTCTTTTATGAATGTGGGTGCTCTTGTGTTTGGTGCATAGATGTTAAGAATTGCAATGTTTCTTTGATGGATTTTTTCCATTAATGAGTATATATTGTCTTTTCCTATCTCTTCTGATTGGTTCTGGTTTCAAGTCTATTCTGTCAGATATTATAGTGGTTACAATGGGTTGTTTCTTGGGTCCCTTTGCTTGGAATGTCTTTTTCTATCCTCTGACATCTTTGAACATCATCCTGAAGTGATGTCTATCATTGATGTTGATGTATGTTTTTTAAAAATGCAGCAGAAGCATAGATTCTGTTTTTGCATCATCCCTACTGCTAGTCTATGTCTTTTTGTTGGAATCTTGAGACCCATTGGTATTGAGAGTTATCCATGAGCAGTGTTTGTTGATTTCCACGATTTTGTTGTTGTGGTGTGGGTTTTATCTGAGATTACTATTTTCTGTGTTTTCTTGGGTGTTGTTAGCTTCTTCAGATTGAAAATTTTCTTCTTGTGCCTTCTGTAGAGCTGGATTTGTAGCTAGATACTGCTTAAATTTGTTGTTGTTGTTTTTTTTTTTAATCATAGAATGTCTTTCTTTATCTATTGTGATTGAAAGTTATGCTGTGTATCTGAGCTGGCATCTGTGGTCTTTTAGAGTTTATAGGAGATCTACCCAGACCCTCCTGGCATTTAGAGTCTCCATTGAAAGGTCAAATGTTATTCTAACAGTTACCTTTGTATGTTATTGGTCTTTTCTCCTTGCAGTCTTTAATAGCCTTTCTTTGTTCTGTATATCTAATGTTTTGATTATTATGTCTCATGGGGAATTTTTTTCTGGTCCAATGTATTTGATATTCAGTGTGCTTCTTGTGCCTTGATAGGTATCTCATTTTTTAAGTTAGGGAAATTTTCTTCTATGACTGTTTTTGAAAATATTTTCTGTGCCTTGGGTTTCTTCTCCTTCCTTATTACTATAATTCTTAGATTTGGTCTTTTCATAGAGTCCCAGATTTTCTGACTGTTTTGTGCCAGAAGGGTTTTTTTTTTGACTTAACATCTTCTTTGACCTAGGTCTTATGCATTGATTTCTTCTATCTTGTCTTCAATGTCTGAGATTCTGTCTTCCATCTCTTCTATTCTGTTGGTGAGGCTTGCCTCAGAGGTTCCTGTTATGTTCCTAAATTTCCAGTTTTTGCTCAGTTTTCTGGATTGGTTCTATTTCCACTTTCATGTCTTGAACTTGTAAATGTTCCTGCTAAGACAGAAGGGTATCCTGGGACTTGGAAGTCCAGGAACCATACATCTCTGAGGGGAGAAGGTACCACAATTGAAGGGCATCCTGAGATGTAGAGGCCCAGGAACTACACAACTCTGAGATAGGACAGTGTACCAATGGAAGGACATCCTGAGATATGAGATCCCAGGAACCATAGAGCTCTGGCAGGAAGCCTCCTCAGAAGAGGTATGACAGCTCCCAAGGGAGGGGATCTCCAGCTGAGCTGAGGAGCTCAGGAGCCTCAGCCCTGTTCCACTTCTTCCCTTCTTCCATTCTTCTCTTCATTGCTTCTTGGCTTCTTCTGATGAGTCACCTGAAGCAGCAAATCTCATAAAAGAGATTTTTTTTGGAGGGTCTAGGGTGTGGAGGGATGAACCTAGGGGTGGCTTCCTCTGCTCCCAGGAAATTGGACAAAGGGTAAGGCTTATCTAGGATTTCTTAGGGGGTGGGGCTTTTCAGGACAGAGATTTCTAGAGTGAGGATTGGTGGGATTTCAAGTACTGAGCTTGGAGAGCTCAGGGATTGGTAGATTTTTGTGTTCAGGATTGATGTCCCCCCCCACCCCCCACATGTACCCATGGGAAGCTTAGGGATTGGTGGGTTTTCCTGCTCAGGGATTGGTGTCGTCCCCCCCCCCCCCTTCTCTTCATCTAGCCCATGAGTTAAGATGGGAAGACCTTTCCAGTTGCAGGCGGTTTTGGCTGAGGCACTATCACTCCTGAGGTGCTTAGGGTGGCTGGAGAGGAGGTGTTATCACTGTGGACAAGCTCCTTCAGGACAGCTTTATGGTGGTGTATCATGTAGGCTATAGGCTGATTCAGGAAAGCAGGTGCTGCCGCTGTGGACAGTTCCTGGGACAGAATCTCATGACCACAGCTGGCTGAGGAGGGAAAGGCTGTGTTGCTACCATGGACAGCTCCTGCGGCGCTACTTCTTGACAGGAGCTGGCTGAGGAGGTGCAGCCGTGGTAGTACTGGGTTGGAAGGAGGGGCTGCCACTTTGACCTTGTGGGGCGCTGCTAAGGGTCTACAGGACCGTTTTCTTCATTTCTTCCACTGTTTGTTTATATTTTCCTAGAACCGTGAGAATATGGTAACAGGCTATTTTAAAGTTGAGAATATGGTAACAGGCTATTTTAAAGTTCTTGCCTTGTGCTTTAGCTATATTGTATTTCTCAGGACCACTGTAGTAGAGTGTTAGGATTTAGTGGAAACATATTATCCTGACTGTTATTGATTACATTTTTTTCTTAAGTGAGCAATTGTATTAAAAACAACAAAACATCAAGACCAAACAAAACATCAAACAGAAGTTTACGCCATGGAGGAGGCCTGGAGCCAGGTTGCCCTCCATCAGCTGCTAAATGTTCTGCTGCTGCGTCAAAGGCTTGGGGACAGCCTCCATGCCGTTATGCAGGCTGATGAGCAGCATTGAGGTTCCATGGCACACCACAAGCCCCAGCTGCCATGTATCCTCTATCAGCTTGTACTGGTTGTCCGGGTCTCGCACAAGCTCAGTGGTTCCATCCAGCACCAGGTTGCGCAGTGGGTCAAACCCTTTTAGGATCCCACTGGGTTGCCACCCACCCTGGAACTTTCTGAGTCCAAAACCTTGAGCAGCAGATTCTCCTTAACCTTTTGTTTTTAATGACATCCCCAGAGATTTGGTGTGTAGAATTAAACTATTAATGTTAAATAAGAGATAATAATGGAGGTCTTAGTTTATTTGGCTTGTATAAGAGAAGGAGATATGCTTTAGACAAGAGAACAGAAGAGAGTTTTGAATGGGCAAGGCAGCTCTCAGTGCTGGCTGACATTGGACATACTGATGGATTTAGCATCTGACTAGGAAGATGGAGGAGAAAACATGTTTAGTATGAACCACTGACCATAAATTATCTTGTATCCTGATACTTAAATCAGATACATTTTTATTTTTAAAAAACATATTAAATAACTTTATGGCTGGGCAGTGGTGGGACATGTCTTTAATACCAGCATTCAGGAGGCACATTTTGATCTTTTCAAGTCTATGATGTCATCTCCTATTACCAGCATCTCATCGTAACTCCCTGTAGAACACCCCATTCAGTAATTGTGCATCCTCATTGTCTCCAGCGCATACCCAAGTATTCTAGCATAGTTCAACTTATTCAGATACGTAGGGCTGTTCTTTTCTTCCAGTTAGTTACATTTACCTTATCACTTATTAATTTTTTTCAAGAGCTGTTCCTTCAGTCAAAAGAAAACAAATAGCTTTTGAATACTTTTATCCCCTTTCCCCAAGTCCCAATCTAATTAATAAGCAAACATAAGAGGTGAAAGGCCTATAGCTCATTTCTATGCCTTTCTACCAATTGTATACATAAATGCATATCAATGGGGTGAGCAGAACTGGGTTCCTTGCACATAGTTAATACATGATGATTTATGGCTGGGCAGAGGCAGAAAACAAATGACTCAGCCCTGTGGAGTGGAGGAAGGAGAGATATTCAGGCACTATAACAACACTGCAATCTATGGCACGCATAGGAAAGTCCTGTTTTAACAATGATTGCGTGTTAAAGCAGCGGTGCTAACCCATTTCCCTCTAATTAAACAGGCATTTACTCTCACTATTCCCTCCCACTGATACCTAGATGTTTTATCATCATTAATGTGAACATTTCCTTTTTTCTTTCATTGTTTTAAACGTTGGAGCTGATACTGTTCATGTATTCCTCATTTTTCAGGTTTACTGAGGCATGTTGATAAATAATTGCATACCAGATATATACATCAGTCTGTCAGATATTGGTGCAGATATTGGTCAGTCTCTGTATCTGCATTTACCCCTTCACCATGACGTAGAATGTACACTCATCATTGCCCACACTTTTCTTGTCTTCTTTTCCCCACTTTCTCCCTCCCTCCATTCCTCCTGGGGGTTCAACTTAGGGCATTGTCTTAGTTAGAGTTTTACTGCTGTGAACAGACACCATGACCAAGGCAACTCTTATAAGGACAACATTTAATTGAGCCCGGCTTACAGGTTCAGAGGTTCAGTCCATTATTATCGAGGCAGGAGCATGGCAGCATCCAGGCAAGCATGGTGCAGGAGCAGCTGAGAGTTCTAGATCTTATTCTGAAGGCAAACAGGAAAGGATTGGCTTCCTGGCAGCTAGGGTGAGGGTCTTAAAGCCCATGCCCGCAGTGACACACTTTCTCCAACAAGGCCACACCTACTCCAACAAGGCCACACCTATTTTAACAAGGCCATGCCTCCTAATAGTGCCAATCCCTGGGCCGAGCATATACGAACCATCACAGACATGCAATCAAGAAACTCTCTTCTGCAGACCTGGGTCCCCCTCCCACTCCCCATACCCCACAATTTTCTATTTTAATTTTTTTTAGCTGATATTAAAGATCTGTTTAGCCTTCTAAGTAAATATTATAAAGAGAGTTAAAAGAAAAACGTTCTGCATTTTTTTCCCCTCATTGACATTTTTGTTACTTTTCAGTGCTTGGGAAAAGCAGACATACTGAACCCCTGTGATCTCCAGCTTTGGTGACTAAGTCTAGTGCCTTAATAACCCATGCTGAATAACATCAAGACCAGCTCTTATCCTACCCATGAGGCCTCCGTTCGTCAGTCCTCAGAGCTCTTCAAGTCGAGGTTTGCTTAATAAGCACACTGTGGAACCAAGTCATTCTAGGCACAGCCCAACCCTACAGCTTCTCTTCTAAATGTTAAGCCAATGAGGCCTCAACTCGACCTTCTGAATCCTGAGTTGCTTCTTGATGCTTGAGCTTCTTAATTTCAATCATGCTTTCAAAATTCACCTGTTTAGGTGGATCTGACAGGTGATTAATTCCCCAGCAAACGCTGACTGCAGTATAGTATGGCTGGGCTGCTCATCTTTGGCCTCTCCATGGAGAATAATAAAGACTTGAGCTGCTGAGAACCTGTGCCTTGTGCCATGCTGCCTCGATAAGCAACAGCTGTTCCCCTTAATTCTGCTTCTCAATCTGCTTTAAGCAATGGGATGCTTGGAAGACTGGCTAGAAGCCAGATATATGGAGGGGAAAATGGATAAAAGAACCTTTATGTATAAAATAGGCACATTTATCTTAATATTTAAATAATTTATGTGAATTTTCTTGGCCTTATAGAAAATTTTGTCAATTAAACAAACGAACAAATAACCCTCAAAGCAATCCAAATCTTAGTAGTAGTAGCTTTAGCTAAAAGTTTAACCTATTCACATAGTGAAGTATTTTGTAACCATTATTCAAGAGTATTAGATGGGGTTGGAGAGATGGCTCAGCAGGTAAGAGCACTGACTGCTCTTCCAGAGGTCCTGAGTTCAATTCTCAGTGACCACATGGTGGCTCACAATCACCTGTAATGGGATCCAATGCCCTCTTCTGGTGTGTCTGAAGACAGCTATAGCGTACTCACATACATAAAATAAATAAATAATTAAAAAAAAGAATACTCGATGAAGTTTGAAAATGTTTGGGTCTGAAAAAGTAACATTTTAGTTATGTAGACATACGTTAAGTCATGCTATTTATTTATGTGCACTTGTAGAGGAGTTATAGAAAAAGATTGTTAGTGACCCTGAACTGGCATGGCTGGCATGGTGGTATTGATTACAGGGAGTTCTAACTTTTAATACATGTATTGCTTTTCTAACACACACACACACACACACACACACACACACACACACAAGAATAGTGGTAAAATATTACAATTTTTTTCAAATTTTAGGTTTTCTGGAATATCTTATATTGAGTGAAGATATTCTCTCAAAGGGAAGCAGAGCTTGTTAGCTACAGAAATTGTGTCAGAAGCACTGGGGGATGAGTCTGCAATGTGGCTCAGTGAGTAGTGGGGACTTGCATGCAGGCCTAGTAACCTGAGGTCCCTCTTACATCTCGCAGATGTCAGGACTAACTCTCAAATGTTATCCTCTGACCTGTGCATGTGTGTAGTGGCTCTTCCTCATGTGTGTGCAGGTGCATTGTGTGTGCAAGAGAGTGCTCTTGTGAACACACACACACACACACACACACACACACACACAAACACACATACAAACACACAAATCGTTAAACTCTCCTGGGGGCAGTAACAGAACCTACTTTTGAGTTCTTTAAGTCCTGTATGTGTTCTTAAGAGTCACTGTCCAGTATTTTTTTTTTAAAGATTTATTTATTATATGTAATTACACTGTAGCTATCTTCAGACACACCAGAAGAGGGCATCAGATCTCATTATCGATGGTTGTGAGTCATCATGTGGTTGCTGGGATTTGAACTCAGGTCCTTCAGAAGAGCAGTCAGTGCTCTTAACCGCTGAGCCATCTCTCCAGCCCCTCACTGTCCAGTATTTTATGTGTTGTGATTTTATTACATGTCTAGCTGAAGAGTCCGCTTTAATCATCTGGATATTTTCATAGTTCTGGGCACTGTGAAGGCAAGAACCAAAGAACAGCCGATTTGATATACGGTGAGACCCTGTATCCTGCTCCTTTCATGTCACTTCATGAGAACCCAGGCCAAAAGGCCTCAGCTCCTAACACAGGGAAGATTTCAACCCATGAACCTTGTGGGAGACACACACATTTGAACTACTGTAGCACTGATCTGTGTTCAAGGAGAGAATGAAAAAGCGTACTGCGCACACAGAAACCTTACCCAACATTTTCAGTGAGGCTTGCTGGCTGGGCTTTCAGAACTGTGTGAATACAACCACTTATACCACAAGGAACTACTCTGAGAGAGGGAAGTGTTTTCTTCCAATTACAACAGCATAGTGTAAATGTAATTTCGGGGGCTTTTCTTTGTCTCTTTTGCTCCCAAGTAGCGACAGGGCTTGTCTATGCCTGCCCTACACTGTTTTTAGCTCCCGAATAAATCACACAGAGTCCTAATAAATCTATTAACAAGCTGCAGGAACTATTCTGGGCAGATACTCATCTATTCTAACCCTCTATGGCTGCCTACTTCTACCCAGGTGGCTCTTTTCTAGCATCTGAGTCTTGCCCTGGCTTGCTCTGTTCCATATGTGTCCTCACGGCGATTCCCCTGGCGATCTGCTGGTTGCCAATCTTTCTGGTCCTTGTCCTTTTTTGTTTGTTTGTTTGTTTGTTTGTTTGCTTTTTGAGACAGGGTTTCTCTGTATAGCCCTGGCTGTACTGGAACTCACTTTGTAGACCAGGCTGACCTCGAACTCAGAAATCCACCTGCCTTTGCTTCCCAAGTGCTGGGATCCTTGTCCTCTTTTTTCCATCTTCCTTGCCTCTCTCTTTTTTTTGGGACACTCCCCACCCCCTAACCCACACCCTTACTGGGATCAGAAGTCCTGCCCTGCCCTTTTTTCTTCTGCCCAGCTATAGGCTGAATCAGTTCTTTATTAACCAATCAGAGGTGCTGCATTGAGACCTGAGACAGGAGATGCTCCAAATATCATGACCATGCCGAGAGAGGTCCAGAACCTCTCTTGACACAGCAATACACAGAACTATCCCACAACAGCATAGTCTTGTTATACCGAGTTAGTAGCTTCTATTCAGAGCACTCAGAATTCATAGGAAGCCTTCAATCCTTGGTCGCGCTTAGAACTGGAGCTTCAACTGAATCTCAAAACTGGTCCTTTGTTTTTTCTTAAGCTGTTTATCATTGTGTCTTCATTTAAAAGTCATCTTAATTGAACTAAACATTAAAATGCTTCCCTTTTTTATTTCTTTTATTGTCAACTTATTGGCTTTTGGAAACAGCACACATACACAAAATAGATATAAGCTTTTTGTTTGTTGGTTTGTTTTGTTTTGTGAGGAGAATACAATCTTGAAAGATTGGAGAGATACTTAGTAGTTAAGAACACTGACTGCTCTTGTAAAGGACCTGGTTTAAATTTTCAGCAATCATATAGTGGTTCATAATTCTATATAACTGTAGTCCCAGGAGAATCTGATATCCTCTTCTGGCCTCTGTGGGAACCAGGCACACATGATGCATAGATGTATACACAGGCAAATACTCATATGTATTAAAAATAACTAACAAAAATGATTCCATTAGAATAAAGCAAGTATGTATAAAACACAATACTTTTTCTTTTCTCTCTCTCTCTTTTTTTTTTTTTTTTTTTTTTTTTTTTTTTTTTTTTAGTATTTTTCCAACTTGGCTTTGGCGATTCCATTTTTGCATAAACAAGCAATTAGCATTTTATTTCTTTTGATTTTTAATTCATTGTTGCTTTATGATCTAAGGGAAGCATAAATTAGTTTCTCAGTTGCCAAGGTCATTTAAAACATTATTTTACATTTTTATTGGTTGAATAAAAAATACAATTAGGAGGAAGTTCTGCTCATGGGTTTTCTAGAAATTAGACAGGCTGTAAGCAATAGGGTTCCTTAATATAGAGCTTAAAGAGGGGAGGCAAATCTGCAAGGAGAAATTACGTTGTAAATTCGTGTATGCGCATGCAAGGCTGCTGTTTTTAATGGAATCTATTTACTGAAGATTGTGACGTCTCTAAACTATAATAAAAGAATTTTCAATTTAGACATGTAAGTAACGATCCATACAAACAGGCAATTCCAGTTCTTGTTTTATATAATTATATCTCTATATCACATACCCAAGTAAAATAAGCATCGGGCACATGGGAGTTAAATCGCCAACAGGAAGGAGACATCTAAGGGAGTCGCAGTTACTGTAATCAAAGGCCATAAACTGGGTTCTTTATGAACAGAAAACATTTACTTTCCACAGTTCTGCAGTTTGAAAAGTCCAAGATTTGTGGCAGAGGATGGCCTTTGTTGGACATCTGTGGGAAGAGAGGTCCTTGGACCTGAGGGTGTTTGATGTCCCAGTGTAGGGGAATGCCAGGGTGGGAAGACGGAAGGGGGTGGATGAGTGGGAGCTACCCTCATAGAGGCAGGGGGAGAAGGGATGGGATAGAGGGTTTCCAAAGTGGAGACCAAAGAAAAATAATTTAAAAATAAAAAAAGAAACAAAACAAGATTAAATAAAATTTTTTAAAAAAATGTGAGAAAAGAGAGAAAAGTCCAAGGTTAAGGTTAAGATACAGTCAAATAGTGGAAAGGATGATCGTGCTCTCTCTCTCTCTCTCTCTCTCTCTCTCTCTCTCTCTCTCTCTCTCTCTCTCTC
>JADRCD010206341.1:23039-44991 GCA_019843815.1 Montemys delectorum
ATGATATATATATATATCATATATATATATAACATAATGCAGAGGCCATGAATATAAGGAGGGAGGAACTAGATGGGGAGAGGAGGGAGTAGAAATCACGTCAATACAGTAATCATGTATGAAACTTTCAAAAATGGTTGAAAAAAAGTAGAAATGTTGGGGACCATGATTATGAAATTCAGGGTATTGATTTTTGAAAGGGCATCTTACACAATTTTCTTTTTACATTCCTTTTATTTTCTGGGTCACCGAGTTCTAATTTCTGTGCCCATTTGTCCTGTAAAATTTTTCTTACCAAGAAATACAATGTGGGCTTTCTGTCATTACAGCACTAGACCTCCCTGTGGCATTTGGAATTGATGACTGCCTCTTGAAGTTATTTCTTTTGCCTCGTTTCCTTGTTTGACTCATTTCTCATCATGCTCCTTCTATTGTTCTTCACCAACCCCATGCTTCCATCTTCTTCTTCAAAGTATCAGGGACCAGATTCTCATGTTTAGCCTTCTGAACTTTGCACTGTCTTGACTCTTTAACTTGGGTGACATGTGTTTGCAATTTATATGGGAGCTCAACCTTCAAGACTCCTTGCTTGGGAGAAATCTCTTTTTACATAAATGGCAGTAAAGTACAGGGATAGAGAGGATGGTTCCACTGAAGACAAGGGCATTTAGAAAACCTGAGGTTTTCTTCGAGGTCTTCAGGTGGATTGTATAAGCTGGGGGAAGAAGGGGTCAGCAAATTCACATAGCAGAAGGTGCATGCACTGGGAGGGCCAGTGTTTTGCTCTAGCACCATTCTGGCAGGACTGGATATGCTAAGAGCTTATTGGTGTCTTATGTGTCTTAGGACTCTGTTCTTCCTTTTTCTGCCCCTTTTTGAAGTTTACAAATTTCTTGAAGGATGCTCCAAAGGGCCTCTTTGATTAAGGCAGCTTGGTTTCTTTGGTTAAGAACTCTTGGTCTCAGAGTTCTTAAGGGAAGGTCATAGATTTCTGTGGAACATTTGATTCAGACTCTTGGCTTAAATGTGCATTCCAATGACTTCTACTTCCTAACTTAACAAATCTCTGTGGAGTTCCAGACCACTACTTGTACTTATGCAGCTCTGACGTGCTGCCACTCACAGTAAGATGGGGTCTTCCCACTTTAATTAGTGTAATCAGATGGATCCCCCCCATAATCATGCCCCCATGGTCAAATAATTAGGCAGTCCCTCACTGAGACTCCCATCCCATCTAAATTGTGTCACGTTGACAAGACTATCATCTTAAGTATTGCTATCTGTATACTAACTGACTTCAATTTCATCCAGTTAAATAATTAGCTATTTATCTGGTCTTCCAAATCATACTTCTTGTATTCTCAACCTCCAAAAGACAGTAAAAAATAATGTATAAGAGTGAATAATTTATTTGGTGGAGTATGATGAGAACTATGAGAAACATAGCAGGGAAATGGAGATAGGGCATGGTGTGGGGCTGTTTGTTACTCAACAGGAATGGTAAAGGTAGGATGTACTGAGGGGTTGACACTAAGACTTGGGGAAAGAGGGAGTTAGTCATCAGATATTTGAGGGAGGAATATTCCAGGCAATGAGGATGAGCAGTATGAAACTTAAGGCATGCTGAGTATATTAGTTTTCTATTGCTATGACAGAAGTCCCATGCCAGATGTTTCTGAAGGAGAGAGGGTCATTTAGCTCACATCTCTGGTAGTTGAGAGATATGACTCAAGCATCAGCTTGGATGAAGTTCTCGTCATGGATGAGAGTGTGTGGGGGAAGAAGAGTCTAATTCAAGAGTGTGTATTGGACTGAGTTTAGGTGATGCAAGGGCTCAGCCTCAGTTTATTTACTTATTGGACAAAATTGTTCATTTATAAGATTTTTTCCTGAAATGATCCAATTTCCCAATAAACAACTAGTTTAGCACATTGTACCCCAGATCTAAGGTCTTGCTAGGGTCTTGCTGGGGTAACCTTGTGTTTGTAATACTGTGTTTGTAATGCAATATTATTGTACTATTGTATAAAGAACATCTTTTGTCACTAGCTTGATTTTCTTATGTAATTAGAAGCCCTGGTTTATATTTTTTTCATACTTAGTAAAACTTGTGGTTTCACGTTTTGGAACTGAACTAGTCTATCTTTAGGGTTTTAGAAAAAGTGTTCAACATTGTTATACCAAACTTCAAAGACAACCTCTTGTTCTTAATACTTTTTAATCTTATTTATAGCATAATAGTGACTGGAATAAGAATTTTCTGAAGTAGATGATCCACCAATCAAGAGACAATCTTCTAAGATTTACATTACTTAGGCTTTTGGAAGTCTGTATTTAATCATTCCTCCCACTAAAAAATATTTTATAATTTTGTGTGTGTGTCTGTGTAGGCATGTGCACATGTGTGTCCATGCTTATGTGCATATGTGTATGTGTGTGTGCGTGTGTGTGTGTGTGTGCGTGTGTGTGTGTGTGTGTGTGTGTGTGTGTGTGTGTGTGTGTTGCATCTGAGTGCAATGCCCATAGCAGCCATAAGAGGGTATCAGATTTCTTGGAGCAAGAGTTACAAGTGAGCTGCAATGTGAGTACTGGGAATTGAATATCTACAATATTAGTGTGTCCTCTTGACTGCTATGCCATCTCTCAAGCCCCTCCTCACTCCCACCCCTTTGCTGCTTTTCCTCTTCTCTCTTCTGTTCCTCTTACCTTCCTTTCTCTAGTTTATTTTCTATTGAATCCATTTCCTTCCTTCTTTCTTCCTTCTTTTCTTTTTTCTTTCCTCCTTCCTTCCTTTTCATCTTCCTTTCCCTCCCCCCAAGACTGGGTTTCTCTGTGTAGCCTTGGCTGTCTGTCCTGTAACTTGCTCAGTAGACGAGGGTGACCTTGAACGCACAGAGATCCACTTCTACATCTGCCTCCAGCTGCTGTGATAATGCATGACCCACCACTACCTGGCCTGAATCCTTTTCCTACCCAACTTTTGGATGACATTTTTGTATGGGCTGTTTTCTCCGAGTACCTTCATTTCTCAAGACTCAAGTCTTCTCCCTTTAAGAGCAAGTCTTAAACAGTTAGTTCCAGAAAGACTCTGCTAGAGTCTGAGGAGAAATGTCTACTCCCCTCTGCCCTCTGCCACATGATTGAAGTACCAATACCTTGTCATACCATGTGGGAGATAGCTCAGTCAGAAAATCTGAGTCTTGCACTTCTGAAATCTCACTACTTTCAATATAGAGTGTTTGAATAAAAATTAAAAAAATGGCATTCATAGTTGATTATCCAGATTTGAATACAGCAAGAATCTATGAAAATTGTGATTTCAAAAACTTCTTTAAAAATGGGGCTGGAAAGATGGCTCAGTGGTTAAAAGTACTGGCTGCTCTTCCAAAGGACCCAGGTTCAATTCCCAGTACCCACATTGCAGCTCACAACTGTCTGTAACTCTAGTTCCAGGGAGTTACAAGTTTACAAAAAGAGACAGGCAGGCAGGAAAAAACAGCAATGCATATAAAAATAAATAAATAAATAAATAAATAAATAAATAAATAACAGTTTAAAAATATCATCTAACTTATTTTAGATACCTTGTTTTAGCAACTAATCCCTTCTATAACACCATAGGATACAAAGTAATTTTCTTTTTTTTTATTAGATATTTTCTTTATTTACATGTCATATGATATCTCTTTTCCCAGTTACCCCTCGGAAAAAAAAAGAAAAAAAAAATAGAACAAAACCAAAACCAAAACCAAAACCCTGTTCCCTTCCCTTCCGCTTGCTCACCAACCCACTCTCTCCCACTTTCTGGCCCTGGCATTCCCCTATACTGGGGCATAGAACCTTCACAGGGCCAAGGTCCTCTCCTCCCATTGATGACTGACTAGGCCATCCTCTGCTACATATGCAGCTGGAGCCATGAATCCCACCATGTGTACTCTTTGGTTGGTGGTTTAGTCCCTGGGAGCTCTGAAGGTACTAGTTAGTTCATATTGTTGTTCATCCTAAGGGGCTGCAAGCCCTTCAGCTCCTTGGGTCCTTTCTTTAGCTCATCATTGGGGACCCTGTACTCAGTCCAATAGATGGCTGTGAGCCTCTACTTCTGTATTACTCGGGTACTGTCAGAGCCTCTCAGCACTTGCTGGCATCCACAATAGTGTCTGGATTTGATGATTGAATATGGGAAGGATTGTTCTTCCTTTAGTCTCTGCTCCATAGTTAGTCTCTGCAACTCCTTCCATGGGAATTTTGTTCCCCCTTTTAAGAAGGAACGAAGTATCCACACTTTGGTCTTACTTCTTCTTGAGTTTCTTGTGGTTTATGGATTGTACTTTGTGTATTCTGATCATCTGGGCTAATATCCACTTATCAGAGAGTGCATACTATGTGTGTTCTTTTGTGATTGGGTTACTTCACTCAGGATGATATTCTCTAGATCCATCAATTTCCCTAAGAATTTCATAAATTCATTGATTTTAATAGCTGAGTAAGTACTCCATTGTGTAGATGTACCACATTTTCTGTATCCATTCCTCTGTTGAGGGACATCTGGGTTGTTTCCAGTTTCTGGCTATTATAAATAAGGCTGCTGTGAACATAGTGGACCATGTGTCCTTATTACATGTTGGAGCATCTTCTGGGTATATGCCCAGGAGTGGTATAGCTGGGTCTTCTGGCAGGACTATGTCCAGTTTCTGAAGGAACCGCCAAACTGATTTCCAAAGTGGTTGTACCAGCTTGCAATCCCATCAGCAATGAAGGAGTGTTCCTCTTTCTTCACAAACTCTCCAGCATCTCCTGTCACTTGAGTTTTTTATCCTAGCCAATCTGACTGGTGTGAGGTGGAATCTCAGGGTTGTTTTTATTTGCACTTCCTTGATGACTAAGGATGTGGAACATTTCTTTAGGTGCTTCTCAGCCATTTGGTATTCATCAGTTGAGAATTCTTTGTTTAGCTCTATATCCCATTACTTAATAGGGTTATTTGGTTCTCTGGAGTCTAACTTCTTGAGTTCTATGTATATATTGGATATTATTCTCCTATCAGCTATAGGATTGATAAAGATCTTTTCCAAATTTGATGTTCGCTGGTTTGTCCTTTTGATAGTGTCTTTTGCCTTACAGAAGCTTTGTAATTTTATGAGGTCCCATTTGTCAATTCTTGATCTTAGAGCATAAGCTATTGGTGTTCTGTTCAGAAAAATTTCTCCTGTGCCCATGTGCTCGAGGCTTTCCCCACTTTCTTTTCTATTACTTTCCGTGTATCTGGTTTTATGTGTAGGTCCTTGATCAACATGGTCTTGAGCCTTGTACCAGGAGATAGGAATGGATCTATTTGCATTCTTCTACACGATAACTGTCAGTTGAACCAGCACTGTTGAAAATGCTGTCTTTTTTTCCCACTGGACTGTTTTTAGTTCCTTTGTCAAGGATCAAGTGATCGTAGGTGTGTGGGTTCATTTTTGGGTTTTCAATTTTATTCCATTGATCTACCTGCCTGTCACTGTACCAATACCATGCAGTTTTTATCCCAATTGCTTTGTAGTACAGCTTAAGGTCCGGGATGGTGATTCCACCAGAAGTTCTTTTATTGTTGAGAATTGTTTTCCCTATCCTGGGTTTTTTGTTTTTCCAGATGAATTTCCAAATTGCTCTTTCTAAGTCTGTGAAGAATTGAATTGGAATTTGGTGGGAATTGCATTGAATCTGTACATTGCTTTCAACAAGATGGCCATTTACTATATTAACCCTGCCAATCCACGAGCATGGGAGATCTTTCTATCTTCTGAGATCTTCTTCAATTTCCTTCTTCAGAGACTTGAAGTTTTTGTCAAACAGATCTTTTACTTGCTTAGTTAGAGTTATACCAAGGTATTTTATATTATTTATGAGTATTATGAAGGGTGTTGTTTCCCTCAATTCTTTCTCAGCCTGTTTATTCTTTGTGTAGAGGAAAGCCACTGATTTGCTTGAGTTAATTTTATATCCAGTTACTTTGCTGAAGTTGTTTATCAGGTTTAGGAGCTCTCTGGTGGAATTTTTGGGGTCACTTAAGTATACTTTCCATACCATCAGCAAATACTGATAATTTGACTTCTTCCTTTTCAATCCGGATCCCTTTGATCTCCTTTTGTTGTTTAATTGCTCTGGCTAGGATTTCAAGTACAATATTGAATAGGTAGGGAGAGAGTGGGCAGCCTTGTCTAGTCCCTGATTTTAGTGGGATTGTTTCAAGTTTCTCTCCATTAAGTTTGATGCTGGCTACTGGTTTGCTGTATATTGCTTTTACTATGGGCCTTGAATTCCTGATCTTTCCGAAACTTTTATCATGAAGGGACATTGGATTTTGTCAAATGCTTTCTCAGCATCTAATGAGATGATCGTATGGTTTTTTCTTTGAGTTTGTTTATATAGTGAATTATGTTGATGAATTTCCGTATATTGAACCATCCCTGCATTCCTGGGATGAAGCCTACTTGATCATGATGGATGATTGTTTTGATGTGTTCTTGGATGCGTTTGCAAGAATTTTATTGAGTATTTTTGCATCGATATTCATAAGGGAAATTGGTCTGAAGTTTTCTTTCTTTTTAGGTCTTTGTGTGGTTTAGGTATAAGAGTAATTGTGGCTTCATAGAACTAATTGGGTAGAGTACCTTCTGTTTCTACTTTGTGGAATAGTTTGAGCAGTATTGGTATTAGGTCTTCTCTGAAGGTCTGGTGAAACTCTGCACTAAACCCACCTGGTCCTGGGCTTTTTTTAGTTGGGAGACTATTAATGACTGTTTCTATTTCATTAGCAGATATGGGACTGTTTAGATCATTGATCTGATCTTGATTTAACTTTGGTACCTGGTCTCTGTCTAGAAAATTGTCCATTTTATCCAGGTTTTCCAGTTTTGTTGAGTATAGGCTTTTGTAGTAGGATCTCATGATTTTTTGGATTTTCTCAATTTCTGTGTTATGTCTCCCTTTTCACTTCTGATCTTGTTAATTAGGATACTATCTCTGTACCCTCTAGTTAGTCTGGCTAAGAGTTTATCTATTTTTTTGATTTTCTCAAAGAACCAGCTCCTGGTTTGGTTGATTCTTTGTATAGTTCTTTTTGTTTCCATTTGGTTGACTTCAGCCCCGAGTTTGATTATTTCCTGCCCTTGACTCCTCTTGGGTGAATTTGCTTCTTTTTGTTCTAGAGCTTTCAGATGTGCTGTCAAACTGCTGATGTATGCTCTCTCCAGTTTCTCTTTGGAGGCACTTAAAGCTATAAGTTTTCCTCTTAAGACTGCTTTCATTGTGTCCCATAAGTTTGGGTATGTTGTGGCTTCATTTTCATTAAACTCTAGAAAGTCTTTCACTTCTTTCTTTATTTCTTTCTTGACCATTGAGTAGAGTGTTGTTAAGCTTCCACGTGTATGTGGGCATTCTATTGTTTATGTTGTTATTGAGGAGCAACCTTAGTCCATGGTGATCTGATAGGACACAAGGAACTATTTCAATCTTCTTGTATCTGTTGAGGCCTGATCTGTGACCAATTATATGGTCAATTTTGGAGAAGGTATCATGAGCTGCTGAGAAGAAGGTATATCCTTTTGTTTTAGGATAAAAAGTTCTATAGATATCTGTTAAATCCATTTGTTTCATAACTACTGTTAGTGTCACTGTGTCTTTGTTTAGTTTCTGTTTCCATGATCTGTCCATTGCAGGGAGTGGGGTGTTGAAATCTCCCACTACTATTGTGTGTGTTGTAATGTGTGCTTTGAGCTTTAGTAAAGTTTCTTTTATGAATGTAGATGTCCTTGCATTTGGAGCATAGAGGTTCAGCATTGAGAGTTCATCTTGGTAGATCATACTTTTGATGAGTATGAAGTGATCCTCCTTATCTTTTTTGATCACTTTAGGTTGAAAGTTCATTTTATTCGATATTAGAATGGCTACTCTAGCTTTTTTCTTGGGACCATTATCTTGGAGAATTGTTTTCCATCCTTTTATTCTGATGTAGTGTCTGTTTTTGTTACTGAGGTAGGTTTCCTGTATGCAACAAAATGTATTCAAAATTTAAAATTTAAAATTCCTGTTTACGTACCCAGTCTGATAGTCTATGTCTTTTTATTGACGGAATTGAGTCCTTTGATATTAATAGATATTAAGGAAAAGTAATTGTTGCTTCCTGTTATTTTTGTTGTTAGAGTTGGAATTCTGTTCATGTGGCTAACTTCTTTTAGTTTTGTTGGAAGATTACTTTCTTGCTTTTTCTAGGATGTAGTTTCTCTCCTTGTGTTGGAGCTTTCCATTTATTATCCATTGAAGGGCTGGATTTATGGAAATATTTTGTTTTTTCATGGAATACTTTGATTTCTCTAGCTATGGTAATTGAGAGTTTTTCTGGGTATAGCAGCCTGGGCTGGCATTTTTGTTCTCTTAGGGTCTGTATGCCATCAACCCAGGATCTTCTGGCTTTCATAATCTCTGGCAAGAAGTCTGGTGTAATTCTGATAGGCCTGCCTTTATATGTTACTTGCTTTTCTTCCCTTACTGCTTTTAATATACTTTCTTTGTTTTGTGCATTTGGTGTTTTGACTATTATGTGGCAGGAAGAACTTCTTTTCTGGTCCAGTCTTTTTGGAGTTCTATAGGCTTCTTGTATGTTAATAGGTATCTTTAGGTTAGGGAAGTTTTCTTCTATAATTTTGTTGAAGATATTTACTGGCCTTTCAATTTGGAAGTTTTTACTCTCTTCTATACCTATTATCCTTAGGTTTGGTCTTCTCATTGTATTCTGGATTTCCTGGATGTTTTGGGTTAGGAACTTTTTGCATTTTGCGTTTTCTTTGACTGTTGTGTCAATGTTTTCTATGGTATCTTCTGCACCTGAGATTCTCTCTTCTATCTCTTGTATTCTGTTGGTGATGCTTGAATCGATGGTTCCTGATTTCTTTCCTAGGATTTCTATCTCTTTGTGATTTCTTAACCATTTCTACTTCCATTTTTAGGTCCTGGATGGTTTTGTTCAATTCCTTCACCTGTTTGTTCGTACTTTCCTGTAATTCTTTAAGGGATTTTTGTGTTTCCTCTTTAAGGGCTTGTACCTGTTTACCTGTATTCTCCTGTATTTCTTTAAGGGAGTTATTCATGTCCTTCTTAAATTCCTCTATCACCATCATGGGATATGATTTTAGATCCAAATCTTGCTTTTCTAGTGTTTTGGGAGATCCAGGACTTGCTGTGGTGGGAGTACTAGGTTCTGATGAGGCCAAGTAGTCTTGGTTTCTGTTGGTAAGATTCTTTCATTTGCCTTTTGCCATCTGTTGATCTCTGGTTTTAGATGTTCTTGCTGTCTCTGGCTGGAGCTTGTTCCTCCTGTGGGTCTGTAAGCCTGTGTCAGCACTTCTGGGAAATCAGCTCGACTCTGGTAAGACCTGTCCCCAGAGGGCTGTGAATCTGCTGTCTGTCCTGAGTCCTGGGGTCAGAGCACACCCTGGAGACAGGCTCTCAGCCTTTGGGAAATGTGCAGAGAGGGCTGTGGATCCACAGTCCCTCCTAGGTGTAGGCGGAGGTAGAAAGGATAATGTCCCAGCTGCCTTGCCACTTCTGAGACCTGTGCCTCCTGGCTGGTCCCACCTTAGAAAGTCACTGGAGACAAAATGGCGATGTTACCTGAGTCCCTGGGTCAGAGAACTCCCTGGAGTCAAGCTCTCTGCTTGGGGGAGAGGGTTGGGGGAGTGTGTGTGGGGGGGTGCAGAAGGGGCAGAGAGGGCTATGGATCTGCTGTTCCTTCTAGGTGTAGATGGAGGTCGAAAGGATCCTGTTCCAGCTGTCCTGCTACTTCTGAGGTCTGACACAAAGTCACTTTCAACAGTTGCTTCCTAGAAACATTAAAGGCACAATTACAGGAAAAAGTGATAGTGGAAATTGCAGAGCCATCAGGCTTATGTATTTCCTTTCACATCTGCAGTCTGGTTTTATTTTCAACAAATGGCTGATCTGGGACTCCCGATTTAATATCCCAGATGAGGAACACGATGATTTTGGGCCTGGATATTTAGTCTGTCCAGCTGTGATTTGCTGTTGCGTTTAATGGAGAAAAGTCTGCTTTAAGATTCATCAGAAGCTCTGGATCTTTAGACATCTCTCATTCAGTCCAACTAGCACTCCCCTCTAATGCCCTTGGTATTTATTTATCTTTAATTCCTTCAGACCAGTTTCAGATTGATTTTAGAATACTTTAATCTTTAATGTCTTACACAGAAACCTTAGTCCTGCCCTTCTTGGTCTTGATTTTTGATCCAGTTACTTCCAACAAATCCTCAGTGCAGCAAGCCCTCGACAGCCCAGGTGGGAAGCCACAGGGCTCTGCAAATGGAGCTGCAGAAGTAAGGGTTAGACACAAGGTTGTGCCCTACATCCCTGAGGATGTTGTTGCTATAACTCAAAAACATTTCTTAGAAGAACTAAATCTATAATGTTGCACCACACTGAATATTTGTTTCTGCAGACCACTAATTTTGAGCTTTGGGAAAGATTCCAAGTGCCTGGAGAGCAACTCTGCACATTCTTCAACAGTCAAGGTCAAGGCACAGATAAAATGGCTTTCCAGGGATGTAAGATAACACATCAAACATCTGATTGTATAGCAACATGTTGGATAGCTACCATGACTTACATGAATGTCTTCTTAATCAATAATTCGGAAAGAGAAGGCCGACCTCCAGGCTCAGTTTTACTTTCCGTAAACAGCAACTGTATTTAAAGTTTATTACCTTAAAAATACTGAACCTGTGACTTTGTGCTGGCTGAGGCTAAGCCAAGTAGCTCTTTTCTACTTTATGTTCATTGGAACTGGGGATATCCAAAGGCTTTCCTGGTTGGACTCTCTCAGTGGGACTGCTCACAGACTGTCAGTTGGTGGAGACACTTGCATCTCCTCCATGTGGTTTTCCTTCTTGGTGCAGACTCATCACTGCCTAGAGATTTGATGTGGAAGGTATTTCATGGGAAGGTGAGAAATTCAAGTGGCCACCTCCATTGCCTCGTCTTAGTCAAAGTAGCACAGTTACAGTGAAGCTCCACCTGTAAGTGAGAGCTGTGTATAGATAAAGGAAGCTGCTGGAGATGGTCTGGGTCAGACCCCTGCCCACCGGCTCTGTCACAGTCTTAAGAGACGTCTCAGTTGACCCTTTTTGGTAGTGCCAGGTATTGAACCTATGGCTTGACACCTAGCGGGCAGTGGTGTAGCACTGAGTGACACCCCTCCTTTCAACTTTTTAAAGGAGAAGAACTACTCTTTATCAAGATGCCATGCTGGAACTTGTAAAGAACTTGGAACACATTGGAAAACAGGGTAGCTTTGTTTTAATGACTTGCACCACAGAGAAAATTGTTAAAGAAATTCAGACCAGAGTCTAGGCATTGGTCTAATGTCCCAACGATTCCACGATCTTCATAGGGAGGTCCTTCGTAACCTGTTGTGCTCCTTAAACAGCAGAGTGTGTGGTATTGCTTGACTTCCTTACCATCTCTCCAGTGCTACTTCTGGTATGATTTCACACAGCAAGATGCTATAATGAGTCTGATTGGCTTCTGCCTGTCTTTGATGCCAATTTGACTGGATCCAGGATCAACTGAAAGGCAAGCTGCTGGGCACTCCCCTAAGGGAGTTTCTTGAACAGATTATCTGAAGTAGGAAGACCCTAAAGGTGGGTGGCAATCCAGATAATCGAAGGAAACTTTGCCTTTTGCCAGCTTGCTTTAACTCTTTCCAACAAGTTTATCTATCTGGTTGCTGCTACAGCTGCGCTCCTTCACTGATATTAAAATCTGTTTCTTCAGGTCTCCAATGACCAGGAGTTCCCTAAGAATCCCCAGGATTCTAGTACCAGATTGAGGTTACTGACAGCCAGCCTCAGGATCTGAGCAACAAACTCTTGGAGTCTCAGCCTTTCTGGTATGAGACAGCCTTTACTGGACTATTCAGACAATACTGAAAATCCAGTCTAATAAATCCACGTTTAACACGTGTCCTTTTGTTGATCCTGTTCCTCTTAAGAATTCTAATACACAAACCCCCATACCTTGCCTCTGGTCTCCTTGTGGTAGGGCTCACCTCTCACAGCATCACCACAAATGCCTCTGACTGACCCAAGGCATCCTTCCTCCAATTTGAGAATCTTCATAACTTCAATTCCTTCAGCCTTCAATTCCTCCACGATAACTACAGGAATCATAGATACAAGAATCATGTTAATCTGAATATTCATAGCCACTTCTACTTGTCTATCCTTGACCTCTTGCTAGGGGTGAATATGAAGTGGATCAGCTCAGGCTTGACTTTCTTTCCCTATCTGATCTGGTAGCTTTGTTAAAACCAATGTGCGTTCTCAGGAGGATATTCTAGTTTGTATTAACGGTGACATACTTGACATTCTTGTAGGAACTCTTCAGGTTCTCTATTTTCAATCTTTCACATCTGGATTATCTAAAATTTCTTTTAAGCACATTAAAAAAACAGATTTATTAATTTAATTTATATGAGTATACTGTAGCTGTCTTCAGACACACTACAAGAGGGCATCAGATCCCATTACATAAAGTCGTGAGGCACCATATGGTTGCTGGGAATTGAACTCAGGACCTCTGAAAGAGCAGTCAGTGCTCTTAACTGCTGAGTCATCTCTCCAGCTTAAGCATAGTGTTAGAGTCCCAGCATACCACGGAAGACAGGCATGCCTCACAAATGATTTACTGAAGTTTTACTATGTGTAATGCTCATTATATGTACGGCATGTACTAAGATGGTAGAAATAATGTTATAGAATAATAGTCTATTCAGTCTGTAACATGAGTAGATGGGATCAGTAGTTTTTTTCTTTCTTTCTTTTCATTTATTCTCCTCTCATATATTATATCCTGACTGCAGTTTCCCCTCTCTCCTTTCCTCCCAGTCTCTTCTCCCATCCCTTGTCCCCATCTATGCTTGCTCTGTTTCCCTTTAGAAAAGGACAGGCCTTCCCGGGCTATCAACCAAACATGACATAGCAAGTTGCTAGAAGACTAGGCACATCCCCTCATGTCAAGGAAGGATGAGACAAATGAGTAGGAGGAAAAGGGTCCCAAAAGCAGGCAAAAGAGTCATAGACGGTCTCTCTTCTCACTGTTAAGAGTCCCAAAAGAACATCAAACTACACAACCATTACATATATGCAGAGGGCCTAAGTCAGAGCCATGCAGGCTCCCTGATTGTCAGTTCAGCCTCTGTGAGCCCCTGTGAGCTCAGGTTTGAGGATTCTTTGGGTTTTCTTGTGGTGTCCTTGACCCCTCTGGCTCCTACAATAAATCTTAGGAAAAAAGTTTAAAAAAATAATTCTTTTGTTTTATTAGAATTTTCATACACTATAGTTTGAGTTATTTTCCCCTTCCACCAATTGCTACAAGAGCTTTCCTACCTCCCTACACATCCAACTTCATGTTCTTTTCCTTACTCTCATTCCCTCTTTCTTAAAAAGAAAAACAAGAAACAACAACAAAAAGATCAAGACACCCTTCCTCCCCCCCAAAAAAACCCAAAGTGAAAATCAAAACAAATAGGCCTCTCTTCCTAGAACTCCACAATTTTGGAACTCACCGTTGGCTCATCTCTGTTTATACTTTCAAAGTGAGTTAGTTTATTCGCTCTTAAATAATAGATGAGTCTTATTAAAAAATCCTGGACCAGGCATGGTGATGCAAACTTATAATCCGAGTACCCAGGAGGTAGAGACAAAAGGATCATGGTGTGTTTGAGGCCAACTTGGTCTATACATTGAGTTCCAAGGCCAGCCAGGGCTACCTAGCAACAGCCTCCTTTCAACAACCAAAGAAACCAAAAACCAAACAACAACAAAAGTAATTACTTGGAAACCAGGCGCCTGTTTATTTTCTAAGTTGATTATATATAAAAAGCAAAACAAAAACCTCATCTTTTGGATAGTGTTTTTCCACTTTTTTTTTTTTTTTAACATGGCAGATAAGTCCTGTATCCAGTGGGAGATCTTTAAGTGTATTGCATAAGAACAATTGTGATTGACAAGGTATTTCTTGCGACACGATTGTGGGAGAGGTCGATTGGGGGAATCTATTTTACATGCAATTTGAACATTTAAATTCTAAAAGTAGAGACAGAAAGGACCGGGGAGTTGGCTGGGAGGCAAGTACAGCCTTTGCTTCCGGAACTTTGCTTCCTTCTGGTCCTCAGCAGCTTCTAATTAGCTTCACAGGAACTTGGACGAGGGAAGTGCTCTTTATCTGAGTGAATTGAGGCTTTTATGTTTTCTCGCTTAATTCTTGCTTAATTATAGCTAATACGAACTTTATCACACACCATCTAGAGAAACACTGCCCTTGGAATTATTTAAAACTATGATTTTTTTTCCTACTCATGTGCATTCAATGGGAAGGTGGAAGGGTTCTTTTTAAAGAAGACTCAGAAGGTACAGAAATACACCGTTTTAAAACCCAGTGATCTGAAAGGAAGCATTTTCCTCATCTGGAGCAGAAAATTAGAATCCAAGGAGGAAAATCTACAATGGTTCAGGAAGTGAAAGAAGCTCATTGATTCTCCAGACCTTTTGCTTCTCGTTAGCACCCTTATAATTGCTGTTACAAAAGCAATTTAGCTGCTAGAAGTGCCGTGAGCTAATGCTGTGTTAGCGGCAAGGCGTAGGCATGGACTCAGATGGGACTATAAATTAGTTTAGGCAGAACCTAGCAGGGCTGTATTTAGGTCTGACTCTGCCGTCAGGTGGTCTGTTCATTCACAGAGGAAGCTGGGCCTCGGGACTTGAGGAAACACTTGTACTTTCCGAGCTTCTTTTCCTAGGTACTGACTGAGAGCAATGTTGTCGCAGGCTGTGCTTGGACCACAAAGTTGTTGTTTCTCTGACCAACCTTTTTGCATTTTCTGTGTTTACATTCTATAAAATCTTCAAACCGTGTAATTACCTTCTCTTTGGTAAGTACTGGATAGATGTCCCTCAGCCATTAAGAGCACATATTTTTTTTTTTAAATTTTTGTGTTTATTAAAATAAAATAAAGCATTCATTAGTTTTTACTAGTCTCTTGTTATATTACTATATTTATGAGAAATTAAACTCCTGTAAAATATCACTATGTCTGGATATTTTACCGGAGTGTAGTTCCCAGCACCCATATAGGATGGCTGTCAACTGTCTGGAACTCCAGCTCCGGACTCCCCAGATTTCTATACAAACCTGCACTCATGCACACCCCCATATACATCACTAAAAACTAAAAGCAAATCTTAAAAATAAAATCACGTTTGTAGAAGGCAAATGTCAATCAAATGTTATATTACATGAAGATTACAAACTCAAAGTGTGATTAAGACTATTTGAGTATTCAAATGCAGGGATTTGATTTGGACACACAAATGAAACCCCAGGCCACTTAATCTACCATTCATGCAGTGGCAATGTGGGAACGTCTTAGTCACCCTCTCTCAGGACAAAACAAGAATTATTTCCTTTAATAAATATTGCATACACAGTAAATATTCTCTAAATGGAACTGCACCTGGTTTGTCTCTGTCATGGGACAGCAGAGAATTACTAGGTGTGGCATCTAATCTCGCCACCTTGTAGGATTACTGAAGAGTGATGACAACTAAGGCATACAAGGCAGGTTGTCACAAATTATGCAAATGAGATCTAGACGAGTGGACAGCAGCCTTGAGGTTTAAAGCAAGATCAATAGGTGATGGATTTTACGAGAGCAAGTTATGAGATTAGACTCCAAGTTTTTGCCCACTGGAAGTGTGGACAACTAGGACTGTAGAGTCAACCCAGATGACACCTATCTCCTCACAGTCCCACCCCTGATCTGTCTGTCCAGTGTCTAAGCCACCTGCAAAAGAGCATTTCCGACCCTCTCCCTTCTGCAAGGCTCCTCTGCCACTGCTGAGGTCCACACTCTTTTCCTGGTGGCAACCATCATGTCCTTTAATTCAAAGTTTATAGGACTGTAGGTTTAATTGTGTTATTGTGACCTTCAGATAGGTGCAAGCCCTGAGTACCTGTGAATGAGATACTATTTGACCACGGGGGTCTTTGCAAATATAAGCTGAAACTGTCCCGCAGTTTCACGAACTGGGTTCTCTCTCAACCCCGAAGGGAGAAGAAAGACCTGAAACATAGAATTCGAGAACAAAAGAACACGAAGCCAAGTTCCATCCCAATCAAAGCTTCGACTTTACTTTTGGGGGTTCGGGATTTATATGTACACGGGGGGGGGGGGAGAGAATACTGGATCTCTAGGTTACAGTGACATTTGCATAACATAAACAATTCGGAAGGAGTCAGAGTCAGGAAAGCTGCCGGGCTTGGGTTCTTGAGGGCGGTGGCTCAGGATGTCCAGCAGGTCTCAGCTCCAGGGAGAGGCTGGAGGTGTAGCCCATGGTGGGGGAGGAGGTTAGTAGCAGATGTCTTCAGGTAGCAGATGTGCCAGCCAGCAGGCATACCTTTCTCTGGAATCCTGGGAGGCAGAACTCAGAGCAGTGAGCCTTTGTCTTGGCACAGCAGGCATGAGCTGAGTCTCTGGTTGCAAGCTCCAATGTCTCGGAGTTGAGGCAGGAAAGGGAGGGACCCAACAGTAAGCAAGTCAAAAGGAGGTCATACTGGATTCCTTGTCTTAATTTGCTTTCTGTTGCTGCTGATAAAGACCATGACCAAAAGCAACATAGGGCATACACATAGTATCCAGACACAAATTCAGGCAGATGACCTACATGAAGTAAAATGAGAAATTAAAGAGTGGAGGAAAGGGTTTATATCACCTTGCAGGTTGCAGTTCCTCATCAAGGGAAGGTAGAGGAGCCACTCAAAGCAGGAACCAGGAGGCAGGAGCTGAAGCAGAGACCATGGAGAAATGCCACTAACTGGTTTGCTCTCTTATGGCTTGCTCAACTTGCTTTCTACCCAGACCTGCAGGTTGTTCTTCAGTGACGTGGTCCTCTGTGGGAGGACCAGGAGATGAGAAGATAAAGATAGAAAGCTGGGGTCAGGAGGTCTTGCACAAGCAGATGGCCTATGCCAAGCAAGTTTATTAAGAAGTACAACATCTTTTATACAGCTCTTTTTCTTCTGTACAGTTTTTAAGGGAGAGAATGGAGAAAGCTAAGCAAGCACTGTTACTCAAGGGAAACAGAAAATCTCAGGAGTGTCGGAGACCAAGCACACAGCAGCCTTGAGACTGATAACTTCAGTCTCTTCAGAGGGAAAAGACAAGTTCCCAGAAAACAAAACCTTCAGTCTTTCAAGACTCCTGCCCCAACCTCAGATTGAACCTTGCCAAGTCTGTCTCAGGGTAGAAACTTAGAACTAGAGTCTCTTTGCCCTTTCAATGGGGCCTCCGAGAAAGCCTTGGATTGGCCTGGCTCTCAGCAGCTTTTAAACATGCAAGGGACCACTTGCTCAGGGATGATACCACCCCCAGTGGGATGGGACCTACCTCCCATGTCAATCATTAATCAAGAATATACTCCCCCAGACATCTCTACAGCCTAGTCTGATGTAGACATCTTCTTAATTAAGGTTCTATCTCCCCAAATATGTCTAGGTTTGTGTCAAGTTGACCCTTTTTATTTCTTAGAGTGTCTCGAAAGTCTTTCTTCATAACAGCGATGTCACCACCTTGCTGAAGCAAAGTTCATGGTGGCTTTTTCTACAAAGAAGTTGTCAGTTCATGTTTGAAGGGTTATGCAGGATTTCAGGATGATCCCCAAAGTTCTAATACATTTGTAGCTTAGATCGTCATACAGTAGAGTGGTAGAAATAGTGACTTTGGAAGCAATTTTCATTTGGCTACATATACTACTCTTATAAAATGAAACTTGCTGTGTCCTGCATGGCTTGGTCTTGGAAATCTGAGTGTGGTGAGATGGGAATCAAAGAAGTGAAATGACAGATACTGAAGAAGTGACAGACACACCCACAGAAAAAGCTGCCATTTGGTAGGCTGTGCTTTCTCTGATGAAGGGTGCTTACCGCACAACCCAGAAGTCCAGATTTTTGTTTTATACAGTGCAAGGAGGAGGGGTTAGGTAATCTCAGTGACCAGGCTTTGTAGAGGATCTGTCATCCAGGAAGAAGATGTTGTGGATGTTAGTGTTTGAACACACTGGTTAATCTTTGCATTTGCACTCATACTCTGATCGGAGGAAGGCTTCGGCAGTCCTTTATGCCCTGCTTGAGGAAATCTTTGCCATTTCCATTTCTGGGTCTTCTGCTGTGGTGCCAACAACACACGTTCACATAGGGATGTCATCTGCTCCTTCCAGAAGTGTCTCCTAATTTCCAATAATAGCACACTCATAGCTTTCAGTGTGACTGTAAAGATTGCGACTATTGAAAAGATCAGCACAATATCTCTCAGACATTTCAAAACTTAACCATTACAATTACTTGCAAAACACTGTTTTTTTTTTTTTTGTTTTTTTTTTTTTTGTCCTGCAGGGGCTCTCTGACATGTAGGAAGGAAGCAGCATTTTTAAAATATATATTCCTAAGATCATATATGAGGATAATGTTGATTTCCAAAAGTTAAATATATTCTCTTAGGCAGTCTTTTGTCATTTTAGTTACCAAACCTTCAATTTCTTGCTGTTCATGATTTTTCTTTACTGATAGGAACTTTTTTTTTCTTTCTATCACTAGAAAAGAAGTGAATGTCTCATATATACTTCTGTAAAGAGAGATGGCACATTATTACTGAATTAAAAATGAAGATAAAGTGTGAAGAATGTGCTTGCATATTAGCTTATCACCAAGGAGTTATCACACACCTTTCATTTTAGTTTCAGAAATCAGCTGAAAGAGATTTACCACAAATGGAAAACTATGCATGGATGCTAAATGCTCTCTACAGTTCCCCCTTTTTGTTTTACAGCGAAACGGGCAAGAACAGAAGTCTGATCTCTGATGATAGAAACAGGGACATTGTACTACCCCACCCCAGGCTTCATGCCTCCCAGGGAGGGCCAGACCCGTCCTTTCTTTAGTTCGCTTCACTGCGAAACTTTATCGCTCCGACCCGGAGTCTTTATAGCCTCTACTTCCGAGGACCTTATTGTCCCTTCTTACCTGGGAACTTACCGATCTATCGCCCTGTCCGCTAAGAGTTCTGGAACCTCACGGGACGCTTATCCGTGTATTTATCCCCGTCGGGGCCACCATTATGTGCTGCACCAACCCTGACCAACAGGAATTAAGACACAACACAACCGGTTCCTTCTCTTAGCGGTTTACTCAGGATACCTTACAGACAGCATTGTGTGGAGGTGAGCCCGAGATCCCTACTTGGGCACAGCTTATATCCTAGTAGGAGCCCATGAACTCATGCCATGTGTCATCTCCCCATAGGCCAGGGAAGATCATGCCACTCAGAAGCACAACCTACAAGCCAAATCAGGTGTTGTTTATCTCAAAGCTCTCGGCCAGCCGTTGCCATCTTTAGGGCGTGGTTCGGACGGCTCTCTACAGCTAAACATACCAACAAGGCTCGGTGGACATCTTTGCTATTGTACGCTGACACTGATGTTTTCATAACCGAACATGATTTTTTTAAAAAAGATTTATTTATTTATTTTGTGTATATGTCACTGTCTTCAGACACATACCAGAAGAGGGCGTCAGATCCTATTACAGATGATTGTGAGCCACCATGTGGTCGCTGGGAATTGAACTCAGGACTTTTGGAAGAGCAGTGAGTGCTCTTAACTGCTGAGCCATCTCTCCAGCCCATGCTCTTTTTTTTTTTTTTTTTTAAATTCAAAAACAATTTGGTCCCATTATACAAACTCAACTTTGAGTCAACCCACCAACCCACAGAGAAATAGTCCTCCCCACCCCCCGACCCCAAGCAGGTTAGCCTTTCACAGTACACTGTGACAAAGATAATGGCAGCTGGTTGGCAACACTTAATTCTTAGAGTGTTGACTCTGCCAGTCAATTTAGTTACAAGATTTTAAATAAGGAACAGTGACTTCCCTTGTCATTCTTCTAGTGCTCTTCAGTGTCACTGTCAAAGCCAATCTTTGTCAGTTTCATTAATTTTTTAATGCTAAAGTCTGGAAAGGAGTTGTGTATGCATCAGCAAAGGATCACATGCTTATTTGCATTCATTTCTCACGATAATGTAAGAACTAGCAGGTGTTTTAAAAAACAGAAGTTACTTTTGATGTTTCAGGGATGACTTTTGGAGTCAAATTATAACGATAATGCCATGTCTCTCTGAAGTGCCTATAATACTTAATCTATCTGCCAGCTTGACTGGGCCATTGGATACCAAGACATCTGGTGAAACACTATCCTGGGTGTTGGTGAGGGCATTTCTGGATGAGGGTAACATTTGAATGTGGGAGACTGGTTGAAGTAGATTGCCTTCTGAGATGTGGTTGGCCAAACACCTGTGTACTCTGAGGGAACTCAGCGTCTGATAGCCTCGAAGATTTAGAGGTCTAATTGGATCACGCCTAGACCTAGAAACCTAGCCAACTTCCCAGGGCCAGTGAGGTCCTGGATTTTAGAAGAGAATCTGTCAGCACGTCCTTAAACTAACATATTTATAACTACATTTTAAATCCCATCCTTATATTCATAGACAAGTGTAGCTTCTCCTTAAAGCAAAATGGAGATCATTACTGAAAAACCATATCTGGACACAGCAGAGATCAAAGGATTATGGGAAAATCAGCTCCAGTGGATATACCTGCAGCACAATTCCTGTATCTAAAGTTTGGAGAATGGTGTGAAAGAGGGGGTGGAAAGATTGGAAGAGCCAGAATACTAGTAAGTCTGCTGTGACACTGTCTCTCCTAGAAATGGTGGTGAGCTGCAGAGATGGCTCAGTGGTTAAGGACACAGGCTGCTTTTGCAGAGGTCTTGGGTTCAATTCCCAGCACTCACATGGCAACTCACAACTGTGTGTAATTCCAGCTTCAGGGGATCCAACACCAACATGCAGGCAAAACACCAAAGCACATAAAATAATAATAAAAAAAATAAATGAAAAGAAATGGTCACATAAATAAGACCTGAACAACGATACTATCCACAGACATGCTAATGTGGAAGAGGAGAAATCTCATGGCTTCTAGCCCTATACAAAGAACCACAGGCAACTAATGACTGCCCAGAGAGGGAGAATTAATCTCTTCCAAAGATGAGTTTCCTCCAGAGATGAGTTTCCTAATTGGTTATCCAAAGCCAAATGGTATGTCCTGAAACCACATACATACAACCAAACAACAAAAAATGTACTCAGCTGGTTGTAGGTATGTATGTATTTGTGAACACACACACACACACACACATGATCAAAAACAGAGGCTATCAATTTGAGAGTTTGGGGGATTATGAGAGGATATGGGGAAAGAAAGGGAAGGGGAAAGTGACGTAATTAGTTTAAAAAATATTTATTAGATGCTCACTTCAGCAGCACATATGCTAAAAAAATATTTATTCAACCTTTAATGTGTTAAATCATGTGCTTCAATTAAGTTTACAAGTTGTTTAATCTCTGAGATTCAATGAAGAAGAGCCAGTGTTGAAATCTCAAGATAATTTTTATTGTGGAAATTTATGTACATGCTGGAAACATAAATAATGAAGCGAGAAGAAATTTTACCACTAAAATCTTACTTACATAGTTTAGTTTTCATAAAGAGATGAAATTATACTTTATAAATCTTTATTTTCTCCAATAGAGAAAATAAAACATTATTTTATTTGATAAGCAGTCAATTTTAGTTTTCTTATAGTCTTTACACAATCAAGTATTTAGAATGACTTTCCTATATGGTTCAATACCAATACTTTCCAATATGGTTCTTAGTTAGGGTTCTCTAGAGTCACAGAACTTAGTCTCTATGTAGTAAAGGGATTTATTGATGACTTACAGTTTGTAGTC
>JADRCD010206342.1:0-12091 GCA_019843815.1 Montemys delectorum
GGAAAGAATGAAGAAAAAAGAAAAAAGGAAAGGAAAGGAAAGAACAAAGAAAGAAAACAAAACAAAACAAAACAAAGAAAAGAAAAGAGAAGAAAACTAGCAGCAAAATTCAAGTAATAAATAAAGGCAGACCTTTTAGAATTACACACCACACCTGGTGCTTGCACATTGGATGGGTCTCAAGTTGGGCTGGTCATTCTGTGGCCATTCCTTTAGTCTCTACTCCATCTTTGTACCTGCATTTCTTTTAGATAGGACAGATTTTGGTTCGAAAGTTTTGTGGAAGGGTTAGTGTCCTTATCCCTCCACTGAGGGTGCTACCTGTTTGTAGGAGGTGACCTTTTCTGGTTTCATATCCCCATTGTTAGACGTCTTAATTAAGGCCACCTTCATTGACTCTTGGGAACCTCCCCGATCCCAGGTCTCTGGGGCTTCCTAGAGATTCCCCCTATTCTTATCCCAGGCAGTTGCAGATTTCCATTCTCCTGGCCCTCTGGCCCTCTCTCCTGTTCCTCCTCACACCTGATCCCAAATCCCACAAACCCCACCCATCATCTCTCCTACCCCAGGTCCTTTCCTCCCTCTGCCTCCTATGACTTTTATTCCTCATTCTAATTGAGATTCAAGCATCCTTGCTTGGGCTTTCCTTCTTGTATAGCTTCTTTTGGTGTAAGGGAGGACTGGGAGGAAGGACAGCATGGTTTATGATGTAAATCAATCAATTAATTAATTTTTAAAAAAGAATTATACCTGGCTTCTCAATAAAGACCCCGAAAGCCAGAAGGACCTATGCAGATGTTCTATAAACTCTAAGGGACCACAGATACCACTCAAGTCTACTATACTCAGCAAAGCTTTCAATCATAATAGAGGGAGAAAATAAGATATTGCATGATAAAACTAAACTTAAGCAACAGCTTTCTAAAAATTCAACACTGCAGAAGGTACTATAAATAAAATATCAACTTAAACATGTTAACCACTCTCAGGAAAACACAAAGAATTCATACCCAGACTAGACAATCAAATGATGGAAAAAACATGCACATGCATGGGTGTGCTCACACACACACACACACACACACACACACACACACACACACACACATCACTAAAATAAAATAACGGGTATCAATAAGTTTTGCTCATTAGTAACTCTCAACATTAATGGTCTCAATTCCCCCAGTTAAAAAATGTAAACCAAAAGAATCAATTCAAAATACTATCCCTCTTTCTGTTGCATCCTGGAAACACACATTAAGTATCAAGGATAGATACCTCCTCAGGGTAAATGTAGAGAAAAAAAATATATTCCAAGCCATTGTGCCTAAGAAACAAGCTGGTGTGACCATTTTAGTATATAAAAAAAGAGGTTTTAAAACTAACCAGAAGTGATAGAAAAATACACTACATGTTCATCAATGGAAAAATCAACCAAGACGATATTACAACACTTAACCATTATAAGCTGAACACAAGAGCACACAGTTCTTAAAAGAAACACTACTACAGATAAAAGTACATTGATCCTCACATAGTGATAGTTGATGACTTCAAAGCTCCATTGTCACCAATAGATAGGTCACCCAGACAAAATTAAAGAGAGATATGTGGAATCTATCTGGCATCATAAATCAAATGAACCTAACAGGTATTTACAGAATAGTTCACCATAACACCAAAGACTACAACTTCTTCTCCTAGCCTCATGGAACCTTCCAAAATTGACCACATACTCAGACACAAAGCAAGTCTCTACAGACACAAGAAAATGAAAACAAAACTCTACATCCTACCTGAGCACCACAGATCAAAGCTGGATATCAAAATCAGAAAACTACAGAAGATAAATACTTTCAGGAAAATAGCAGGATATAAAATTAACTCACAGAAATCAGTAACTTGGGGCTAGAGAGATGGCTCAGTGGTTAAGAGCACTGACGGCTCTTCAGAGGTCCTGAATTCAATTTCCAGCAACCATATAGTGGCTCACAACCATCTGTAATGGGATCCGATGCACTCTTCTAGTGTGTATCTGAAGACGGCTGCAGTGTATTCTTATAAATAAAAAGTAAATAAATCTTTTTTTTTTAAAGAATCAGTAACTTGTTCATATACATAACAGATAGACTAAAACAGAAATCAAGGAAGCAACACCTTTCACAGTAGCCTTAATAATATAAAATATCTTCTGGTCACTCTAACCAAGCAAATGAAAGGTTTGTATGACAAAAGCTTTAAGACATGGAAGAAGACATTAGAAGATAAATGGTCTTCTATGTTCATGGGTTAGTATGATTAATATAGTAAAAATGGCCTTCCCCACAAAAGCAATGTTCAGATTTAGTAAAAACCCAATAAAAATTCCAACACAATTCTGCCCAGATCTTGAAAGCTCAATTTTCAGCTTCATATGGAAACATAAATCCAGGATAGTTAAAACAATCTTGAATAACCCTGTGAAGGTTCTATGCCCAGGGTAGGGGAATGCCAGGGCCAGGAAGTGGGAGAGGGTGGGTTGGTGAGCAGGGGGAGGAGGAAGGAAACAGGGTTTCTTTTTTTTTTTTTTTCTTTTTTTATCGGAGGGGAAACTGGGAAAGGAGATATCATTTGACATGTAAATAAAGAAATTTTCTAATAAAAATAAGAACTACTGGAGGTAGCATCACCCCTGACTACAAGTTGTACCACATAGCAATAGTAATAAAAATATCGTGGTACTAGCATAAAAACAGACAGGTTGATCAATGGAATCAAATTGAAGACCCAGACAAATTTGTACCCAATTTTTTATAAAGAATACAAAAATATACACTGGGACAAAGACAGTTTCTTGAACAAACAGTGCTGGTCATACGGGTTGGCTGAATGTAGAAGAATCCAAATAGATCTATATTTATCACACTATAAAAAACTGAAAAACAAATGGATCAAAATCTCAACATAAAACAAAATAAACTGAACCTGATAGTATTGGGGAATAGCCTTGAACACATTACACAAGAGACAAGTTTCTGAACAGATTACTGATAGTGCAGGCGCTAACATCAACAGTTAATAGATAGGCTCTTATAAAACTGAAAAGCTTCTCGACAGCAAAAGGCACTGTCACTTAGACAAAGCAGCAGCAGCTTAAATAATGAGAAATGTTTCTACCCACTACATGTGATAAAGGGCTAATACCCAAAATATATTAATACTCAAGAAATTAGATATCAAGAAAACAAACAACCCAATTAAAAGTGGAGTTTATATTTTTAAACAGAGAATTCTCAAACGAGGAAACCCAAATGGCTGAGAAATGCTTAAAGGAATGTCCGACATCTTCACGTGTCAGGGAAATGCAAATCAAGATTACTTTGAGATTTTGTTGCGATGGCTAAGGTCAATAATAACAAGTGACAGGTCCTACTGGTGGCATTAAACACTCACCCAGTCACTGTGGAAATCAGTGGGGTAGCTTTTCAGGTAGATAGGATTTGATCTAGCTCAAGATCCAGTTACACCACTCTTGGGCATATACTCAAAGAATTCTTTATCCTACTATAGAGATAATCATTCAACCTTATTTATTGCTGATATATTCATAGTAGCTAGATAATGGAAACAATATAGGTGTCCAGGAAGAATAAATGGATAAGAAAATATGGCACACAGTAAACTATTACTCAGCCATTAAAAGTAATGAAATTATGAAATTTGCAGGTAAATAGACAGACTAGGAGAAACGATCCTGATTTGGGTAACCTAGACCCCAAAAGACCAATATGGTATGCATTCACTTATATTTGGATATTAGATGTTTAATTAATAATAAGCATACTGCAACCATAGAACCACAAAGTTTAAGTATTGAGTAAGGGACTAAGACAGGCAGATAGGTTTCTCTAGTAATGAAAATGTGATAGATAGTTTTAGGTGGATGATGGGTTATTGGAATAGAAGAATAAAGTGGGGAGGGGGAGAAAATAGAGATTTGAGGGAGGGCATATGGGTAGAAACAGCTTAAATTAAACGGCATTTTAGTCCTAACACACTAGAAGCTTCCTAAAATGTATGCATTTATGAAGGTGATCTAAATAAAATAGCTTATCAACTTTCACTGACCTGTGTAGATCTGTGTCTGATGGACCTGGGATCTGAGGACCTGAGAGAATGGGGTGGATCAGAGTCTAATACTGTAGACAGCCTTACCTTAGTTTCAGTATATTTTATTCACACATGAAACAAAGAAAGCAATGATCCAAGGAACGTTGTTTCAGTTCAGAAAAAGATGTAAATAAAAGTCAGTAAGCACAAGCTAAATATTAACAAAGCAGCCTTTTCCTGGAATTTTCTCAAGATGGACCAATTTAAACACAAATGCCTGGCATTTTCTACAAATTGTATCTTGGAAAACATGAAAGCAAGGCAGAAGGCTATATCCAGATTCAGGGTAGGCTAACTAATTTGGGTTCTATAGTTATAATCTCACATCTAATAAGAAAAAAACCTATCTTATAAATTGAATGTAAATGTTTGTCACAGAATGCACAGAGTTGGGTCAAATTAAAATCCAGGAAAGAAAAATGCACTTGAGGTAAAAGGCCCTTTTGCCGTTTTTCCTGGAGACTCTCTCATAGTCCCTCAAGGCATTACTCAAATGGCTCAGGTTGTTTTAGTTTTTTGTTTTTTTTTTTAAATCTTGTTCTGACAATAGCCAAATTATGAGGAAGATAGAGCCACATCTGGATATCTTGTTACTAAATCAAGCTTCTAGTACTGTGATTAAATTATGTTATTGAATTATAGGTCAAAGATGTCCCAAGGGAACTCCCAAACCTATAGGCTGCTGCCAAGTCTACAAGTTGCTCTCCACAAACTGATGAGAAGACCTCCTTGCTTAAGACAGCACCTATACAACTAATTGAACATAGAGAAGTCAAGTCGTTGCCTACATAGAGCCCTCACAACTACATGCTAGCATCATGCTTTAAGAATGGTGGGCTACCATATGAGAAATATGAACCTCAATACAGCTACAAACCCTTTGATCTACAATGGTCTCCTGCCTATGAGATATGCCAGTGCAATAGGGGCACCAAGTTTGTGATTGTAATCAACTGTTGGGTCCCTCCCTTCTGCCTCAACTTGGAGACATCAGAACTTAACAACAGGAGACTGTATATTCACGCCTGCTGTGCCTAAAACAAAGGCCCACTACTCTTGAGTTCAGGATTCCAGAGGAAGGTACGCCTGCTGGCTGGCACTTCTGCTGACTGAGGACATTGCTGAGTGTAAACAAACTGACTGCCTGAGGACATCTGCTGTTGACCTCCTCCCCAACTGTGGGCAGCGCCTCCAACCTCTCCCCGGAGCGGAGACCTTCTGGTAAACCCTGAGCCGCTGCCCTCAAGAGTGGGCACACATGGTAGCCCGGCTTCCCTTTGATTTCCCCTTGACTCGTTTCTGACTTCTTTCCTGACTCCTCCCACATTGTTTATGTTATGCAAATGTCACTGTAACCTAGAGATCTAGTTTCGCTTTCTCGTGCTTATAAATGCTGAACCCCAAAAGTAAAGTTAGAAGCCTTGATTGGGACTCAACTTGGCTTTGTGTCCTTTTGTTCTTGAACTCTTGTGTTTCAGGTCATCTTCTCCCTTTGGCGGAGAGAGAACCTGGCTCGTGAAACTGTGGGACAGTTTCAACCAACCAGTATCTGATCTTTTCTAAGGCCTGCCCCATGAGATGGAGCCCATGCTTGAGTAACCAAGAGTCTGAGACTTGATAGCCCAGGAGCCTAGGGTAGAACCAAATGCTACTATTCTATTAAAAGAAAGTCTAGTAAAATGGCTTCTAATGAGATGCTGTCATGTTCATAGACCAGTGCTTTGCTTTGATTATCTGAGAAGCTTTTTCCTGTAGCAAGTGGAAACAAATACAGAGACAGTCAAAAAATATACAGAGAATGAGAGGCCTTGGAACACTCAGCCCTAAACCGGATGCCTCCATTAATCCCTCTTTTCAGGGCTCAGGGAACCCTTTGGAAGAGGAGAAAGAGCCAGTGGCATGGAGGTTCACCAAGGTATTCTAAATCAGTAGGATGAATGCATGTATGACCTCAGCGAGTGAGGTAGCATGCCCAGGATCTTCATACTCTGTACCTTATGGGGTCCTAGAGCTGAAAGAGAAGTCAACCCATGACCCCCATCCCTAATCTAGAACTTATCTCCAATTTAAAACCAGTTGCAAATAAAAATGTAATTTAAAGAACTTTTAAGAGTAGGCTGCATGCTCAGCAATAGTGGCCAACAGAAAACAAATCCAATGGCACTTTCAGAGGTCCCTTGTCTAGGAATGACATGTTAGGAATTTTTTTTCTTACTTTTTCAATACATATATATTGAAACATATGTTCTACCTACAGGTTCTTTGTGTATATATTATGGCTTCTAAACTGAGCTGTTATCCATCCCTATGTGAGAACTTTGGAATCTAGGTAGGAGGTTGTGGATATCTGCTTGAACTATTGCTATTTTGACAAACCATGTCTACCAGCAAAGAACCTAGCCAGAAATCTAGACATAGCCCATCCCATTGTGGACCAAGTTCCAGTCATGTTCCTCTGTGGGGCTTTCTCATGTCTCATATATCCAGAGATCTGAGGAAAGTCAAATCCATCTTTATCAACTTTAAGATCACCAGCCATGATCCAACTGCAGATTTTGAGGTACTCCATAGTCTATCTGTAGCCATGTTCACAATTCTAGTTCCTCCAGTACAGAACCCAGAAAAAGAAGTAATTATCCAGTTTAAAAAAATCATTCTATAAAAACCAGAAGTCTCATTTGCTATTTCAAAGTCATAGACACATATTCAGGGATACTCAGATTATAAAGATTATGACAGCTGGGTGGTGGTATCGCACGCCTTTAATCCCAGCACTTGGGAGGCAGAGGCAGGTGGATTTCTGAGTTCAAGGCCAGCCAGAGTGAGTTCCAGGACGGCCAGGCAGCCAGGGCTAAACAGAGAAAACCTGTCTCAAAAAACCAAAAAAAAAAAAAAAAAGATTATGACAAACATGACATTATTTGGGAAACCCCCTAAGATCCAAGTCACTAAAGAAACAGAGACCCATGTACTGTTCCACAGAAGGAAAGACAATTTCATTTCATCTATATATTTGTTCATTTTGTTTTTATTTTTGATAATATGATATACTCACACTATTTCTCCTTTCCTATCCTCCCTCCAAGCTCACTCATCTGCCCTTCACTGCTTTCTTTCAACTTCATGGCATCTTAATGGTTACTACATGCATGCGTGTGTGTGTGTGTGTGTGTATGTGTGTGTGTGTGTGTGTGTGTGTGTATTCCTAAATATAACCTACTCAGTCTGTATAGTGCTATTCGTATGCATGTTTTCAGGGCTGACAATTTGGTAATGAATAACTAATTTCCCTGGAGAAGAGTCTTTTCCAACTCTAAGCATTCCTTAGTTATCTATAGATCAATATGTAAGATTGGGGCCACCTTGTGGGCTTTCCCCTCAGCAACTTTGGCATGTCTATTGACAAGACAGTTTTCTTAAAGGAATTCAGCAAGGAAAGAGAATCCAAGCAATTAAACAACATTAGTCATGAACAAAATGAGAAACCTAACTAAGAAGTAGAACATGTAAATGCCTCAAGAAATCTGGAGAAGACAAACATAAAAGCTGAAATAATTTTTTTTAATGTATAACTCAAATACCACCATAAACCACTCAAATAAAGATTCAATGAACTTAAAAACAATTCATCTGAAATTATCCAGTTAGAGAAAATTTAAAATAAGAATAAGAAGAGTGTAGAAGATTATAAGCTTGTGTGGCATCATTTAGCACAATGAAAATTCTAGAAAGAGAGGAGAGAAGAAAACTGAGCAAGAAATACTTTTACTTTTCAAATAAAAAATGGCTTAGAACTCCCCAAGCCAAAAGAGAAATGGGCACTCTGGCCCATATACTGTAAGTAGGTTCTAAATAAGTTCTAAGTTGCCTCAAAAACAGTCTATATTCATCAACATTTGGCTGAATGATAGACTATAATACATTAAATAATGAAGATTTAACAAGAAAATTAGAACTTTACAGTAAAACCACTTTTCACAAACAAAAGAAGACTGATAATGTTCATCTGAATTATTTAACTTTGCAATCCAGCAGAATACAAAGAGCTATGCTCAAAGTACAGAGAAAAAGAATATTTCCCAGAAAGATAGTCATTTAATAGTGAAGAACTGATTCAGAGATTTCAGACAAGCAAAGCTGGGAGAATTCATCACCGCTACAAGAAAACACTGAAAGGAACTCTTAGAAGGAAAGGTGGGAAAACACTTAAAAGTAAAGGCACGGGAAGAATAAATCTGCTGCCAGAGATAAACAGCATGAGAATACAGAAGGTATCAGTAATAGCTGCTCACAAACCACTTGAAACACTAGCATCCCAATGGCGAGGCATGTTGAAACCGTACAGACACAGAAATTTGTTAATGGAAAGAACGAAGGAAGAATATAAATCTGGCATCAATTACTGAAGAGACTGTGTTGGACGAAGCTACGGTCCTAGTACTTTTCCCTGGAGTCAGCCTTGCAATGACATCTTACTGCTCCCTTCCTTCCTCTCTGCTCCAGTCTTACACTGAGGTTCAGTCCCACAGCCCCGGAAGTAAAGCCTGATATTGCTATCCACTGCTATTTTTGTTCTGTACTAACACAAGAGACTGAACTGTGTTGATTTTGTTTGAGTTATATGACAACTATGGTTTATCAAGAGAGATTAAAGTCTCTGATACCAGAAATTTCAGAGATAATTACAGCATCGGCTTTCCATTTTTGGTGTTTTCGCTTTTGTGAACTACATGCACATGGATTTTGTTAGCCTCAGTAGAAGGTGTTTGTTAACTTGGACTGTTGAAACAACTTTTACAAGCCTTTCAATTACTTTAGTTCTAACACAAGTTAGACTGTTGCTCTAGACATGAGGCAAATATTGTTGGCAAGTAAGATGGCTAATTAAAATAACAAAAGGCAGGTCAGAGCCTGTTTGGAGTAGCAGGGTTAATAGTGAATGTACACCTATTCAGAGAAAGAGGACAAAGAGAGAGTGAGGGAAGAGAGTCAGAAAGACAAGTTGGGAGAGAAAAATCATGTTTCTACCCTACTTGTTTCAAACAACTGATTTAATGACATTCCATGACAGCTGGAAAGTCAACTAATTTTCCCCCATTAATCAATTAATTTATTCACTTTTCCGTTACAGCTCCCATCCTCCAAGTCAATCTCCTCTCACACAGTTACTCCCCCCCTACCCCTCCCCTTCCAGTCTGAGAAGGAGGTAGTCCCTCCTGGGTACCAACCCACCTTGGTACTTCAAGTCTCTACAGCACCAGGCACATCCTCTCCCACTGAAGCCAGACAAGGTAGCCCAGTTAGGGAACAGGATCCACAGGCAGGCAACAGAGTCAGGGACAGCCCTTCCCCACTCCCCCCACTCCCGTTGTTGGAGGATCTGCATGAAGACCATGCTTCACATCTGCTACAGATGCGGGGGATGGATGAGGAAGTGTGGGCCTAGCCCTTGTATGCTGTTTGGTTGGTGGTTCCGTCTCTGGGAGACCCCAAGGGTGCAGGAGAGTTGACTCCATTGGTCTTCTTGTAGAGTCCCTATCCCCTCCTGGTTCTTTAATCCTTCCCCCAACTATTCCACAAGACTTTCTGAGCTGCATCTAAAGTTTGGCTGTGGGTCTCTGCATCTGTTTTGGTCAGCTGCTGAGTGGAGCCTCTCAGAGGACAGCTGTACTAGGTTCCTGTCAGTAAATCCAGACGGACAGATACAAACATAGCCTGAGGCTCTAAGGTCACTGAAGGAGGAAGGCAGGACTCAAATCAGGACCACATCGTAAGTGAAAAAGTTTCACTTCCTCCCAAACCTTGTGAGAAGCAACATGAGAAGCAACCCGCACACAGTGGCAGATGACCCTTCTTTACCCCACAATTTTTCTCTCGGACAAATGTGAGATGATAAAGTGTATTCCCAGGGCCACTTTTCGGTGACACGGCATTAAAATTGCTTCGTGGACTGTGATAATTAATGCTATCATTACTGCCAGTACTTTTCTTAGAGCACTCTGTGCCAAACAGGCTTGTGGTGCGTTTTACATGAACTACAGGTCTAAAGAGGGTAGCCTGAAACACACGAGGCATTTGATCTATCCTCAGACAGTAGATATTTAGCACAATTGCCCAGTAGTCCAACATTCAGGATCCAGTTACCCATCCGCATCTAATTATTCCTTTCAGCATTCATCTGTTAAGAGTCTGAATTTTGCTTTCCTGTCTTAAAAACTCCTGAGAGCTCAGCAGGATTTCTGTTGCGTCATTTTAGAGAAGAAAGTGTTCTACATATTGCATACAGGAAGGGACCTGCCTGAGTCCCCTTTTCAGTGAGTCTAGCTTGAGATCCGCATCCACAGGTACAGCTGTTTAGAGCCCAGGGGAAATGGGAGAATCTTCCAGCGTCTCCTCACAAAGTCCTTTGGTTGCCCTATCGTTTGTGAGAGAATACTTGACATGGGCAATTTTAAGAGAGTTGTCTGGAGCCTGGAATCTGTGTTGAAATGGCTTTTGATATCCTAAATAGTAAAGGAAGGCAGGAGAGGAGCTAAGAAAAGAAACAGCAATTACATAAATGAAAAGGCTAGCCCAGGCTAGGCCACTTTTCTCAGTTGTTCTGGGATTGAGCTGGCTTTTATTTTTTCCCAATATATCTTCATTCTCATGCCATAGCTACATCCTCAAACTTCAGAGTCTGAAACTCACCTCCGATGCTTATTTTCCTGTTCCCTATTATAGAGACCTCATTCCAGCCTGGATAATGCATAGGCATCCTAACCTACAACTAAAGGAAAAGACTTATACTTGTGAGAAAATGTGGTCCCTAAACAAAGTGAAAGGCTAACCAATGTCCATGTCTTTAATGTCCTGATAAGATGAAAGAGTTAGATCAAGTCTATAATCAATAAAACAAGTTGACATGCCTGAGCATGTCTCTGTCTCCTAAAGAATCTATCTCCAGCTCTTCTATTCAGAGGCTGAGCATCCAATACTAAAGTATATTTCGCATTTCATCTTCATGGCTATTTAGCAAAAGAAGGGAGTATATCTTTAACTGAGGTACATACTTTATCTTAAAAATTAACTCACATGTTTTTCTCAGATTTAAACTGAATAGTGTGAATTAGGGATCGTGATTCATTGATTTCTTACAAATATTCTAGAAATGTGTTGAAGCATATTTATTTCTCCATTTGAGTGATCTGGCTGTTGCGTTGAAAATCGGACGATTGTGTTGAGCCATTTCTGAGGGTCTCTGCTTCACTGATGGTTCCTCTTTCTGCTACTTATCATGTACAGTGATTAATCATCTAAGAGTGATTTTTAAAAACCAGCCCTAAATTCTTCCATGATTTTGTATTTGATTAGTTTGGGTTTTGATTTGTTCCTTCAACAGGATTTCGGTTCCTTTGTTTTTCTCTGAAAAATTCGGAGTCACCTTGGCAAATTCGGTAAGAAAACAAAATCTTGCTGGAATCCTCAGTGAGAACTGGTTAAATCCATACTGCTCTCTGTGAAGAGCAAACATCTAGTCCCACTGGAGGTTCCAATCCACAAAGCTATCTCATGGTTAAAAATTTTTGTTTGGCGGTTCCTCCGGAAATTGGACATAGTACTACCAGAGGACCCAGCTATACCACTCCTGGGCATATACCCAGAAGATGCTCCAACATATAACAAGGAAACATGCTCCATCATGTTCATAGCAGCCTTATTTATAATTGCCAGAAACTGGAAACAACCCAGATGTCCCTCAACAGAGGAATGGATACAGAAAGTGTGGTACATCTACACAATGGAGTACTACTCAGCTATTAAAAACAATGAATTTATGAAATTCTTAGGGAAATGGATGGATCTGGAGAGTATCATCCTGAGTGAGGTAACCCAATCACAAAAGATCACACATGGTATGCATTCTTTGATAAGTAGTTATTAGCCCAGAAGTTTGGAATAC